>UXGD01000629.1:0-51600 GCA_900474315.1 Torymus auratus
GTCCAAAGGTGGCCACGGTCGAGTGTGCAATAAAATACTATATGTAACACGAGACAAAAGTAGATTTTTCTCTTGGGTGGTTACTGCCCTCGCGAAAAGAATTTTCCCCCGGGTGATTATTGCCTTCGCTTCGTTCGGGCAGTAAACGCACCCTCGTGAAAAATCTGCTACTTTCGCCCCTTGTTACATAATGTACTATTTTATAAAGTAAAATTAGTCGAAAAAGCGTTTTTACCTTTAAAAAAATTTGATAATATAGGCAACAGATTACAGGATGTTCGACGAGTTGCACTATTGGCTGATCCTAGGTACAAATCTGAGAGATGTGTTAGGAGCCATTGATGACCGGGCTTTCGGATTTTCAACGGATTTCGTCATAGCAGTTCCCAGTGATACCGATGGTTTCGTGCTCTACGACGCCTACAACGTCTTCAAAGAACGCGGAACTCGGCTGAATGTGACTCTAATTGGCTATTGGAATGGTGAGAAGCAATTAACCATTACCGTAATGCAGGATAAGTTTGCAAGAAGAGCGAACATGCATCAGCTGCGTTTGAAGGCGATGTTTTATAAAGTAGGTTGAAGTATAATCATTATTTATCACTCAATGATATTATTCTTAATCGATTAACAGACTGCATATCGACCACCTAATATGGAACTAAGTGAATATTATCATACATACAACACTAGAGATGGGCAAGCTAAGTTCGGATACCACATAATAACCCATTTATCAGACCTTTATAACTTTACGTGAGGATGAAATTTATTAATTGTGTATTTTTTCGTAAGAGTAACAAACATAATTAGAATTACAATAAATACTTTTAGCTTAGAGCTGTACGAGTCTGAAAAATGGAAAGAAGGAGATCGACTAGGTCCCCTTACACGGGCATTGATGAACAAATCGGTAGATATGACTGCTCCTATAACTATGCTTACCATAAGATTAGTTTTATTTAAATACGTTCACCAAGATTGGCCATTTAGGTAAATAGACAACAAAAATATTGATACTTTTATCATTTATTTTTGCAAAATATGTTTGTTACAGAACTTGCTTTATTTTTCGAAATCCCCAACCGACGACTATCAAATTGCAAGAAATACTTCGACCTTTTGCAAAGCAAACTTGGTATCTAATGTTTTTTGTAATAATTTTGAGCACAGTAGTTTTATACATGATTTTAAACTCAGAAGGGGTTAAAGATCCCGTATTGCGGATATCAACCTCGTTTATAATAAATATGGGTTCATTATGTCAGCAAAGTGAGTATATTACTACGTAATTAGTTAGTTTTTTAAATTAGTTGATATTTGTTTTATTTTGTCCAGGTACGGATGCAAAGATGGTCCGCTTGTCAACTCGTATGGTATTTCTTTCTATTATGATATTCAGTTTGCTGATGTATAACTACTACTCTGCTAGCGTGGTCTCAGCTCGCTTGGATGAACCGATTATCAAGATCAATGACTCTTTAAACGAATTCAGCAAACTGCATATGAAAATGTCATCAGAATGGATGATCTATTTAGAGTTTCTTCTTAAAGTTAGTTCATTGCTATTATCTAAATCTTTATCAGTTGTCTGATTCCTATAAATAATTTTGTCATTCTAGAAAACAGATTGGGACACAAAAACATTCTACGAGAACCACTGGCTCAAGTTGCCGAAATCGGAGCGCTACATGGACCCGGAAGCGGCGATGCTATTGGTGCGAAAGGGTGGTTTTGCCTATCATGCGCATCCGGACGTTAGCTATCCCTTCATCGAGAAGCTGTACGACAACCGCGAGATCTGTGAGCTGAAAGAAGTGCATCTGGGGCGTCCCATTCGTACGGCTTTTGGAGTTACCTTCAACAGTACGATTGTGGAAATTACTCGAGTCGGGTAAGATCAGTTTTAATTTATTAAATCTATATTGAAGAAAGATAAACTGTATCATATAAGTAAGCACATGAGGCACGACCGTTACTATTCAGGAGAACCTTATATCTTCGACATTGCAAAAACTGTTACATCTTAAATACTAATATATTACATTTTGATGAAAACTGTAACGAATTCATGAAAAATTATTTGTTTTCTATAATGGCCAAAAATCGATTATTTTGATTCTATTCACGCATTGTTAATCGTTCTTTTAGGTTTAACTTACTAAAAATTAGTATACATAAAAATGTTCATCACTTAAAAGTTTTGTTGGTTAAAGCAACTTTTGTATACGAGACTTCTGTGTTAAATCAAATCCTATTAAATAATAAGCGAAAATCAACTTAAGGTGCATTTACGCGTTAAAATTCGTTTTTATGGGTTCAACTCGTACGAAATAGTGTGCATAAAAAAATGTTTAACCCATTTCGTCCTAAATGTCCAAGATTTTTTTTTAGTTTTCAGCGTTCTAACTTTTTATATAAACGGCCCCAAAAAAATGAAAAAGTACTATTTCCGATAGTTTGAAGCCTTCTCTTTCGAATGCCGTAGCTAGAATTGGGCTACGACTTCGCTAAAAAAAAGTTATAACAATTTATTGCAAAAAAGCCGAAATTTTCATCATTTTTTTTTCAGAAATGTGAGTTTTCAACATGATAAAGTTGTAGGTGATCATCGCATTTGCTATATATCGTGGAGTTTTTATGTTCTCTTCAAAACCCCGTTGGATTTTTTTTTTTTAATTCAAGATGGCGCCCTATACATAGAAAAAATGTTTAAAAATGCAAACTTTGCCTGATATTGCAGGCAATGTAAAAAAAACGCGATTTGATAAGTTTCAGCAGAAGCATGTGCTAGATATGCACTGAAAATTAATTTTCGATACATTAAGCTTAAAAATTTGATTTTTCAAATTTTTATTTGCTCTAGCGTTTTTTAAAATTCCAATTGATTCGGCTTAATATAGAACTGTCCGATACTTATTTTTTTACAAAAAATTCCTTTTCATTTTTGATTCGAAACAGATTATCAAAGATAGCAGAAGTGGGACTGCGACATCGACAGGTGATCAAATGTCATTTCAGGAAACCGGTCTGTCGTAAGGACGTCCTCAGCGTGTCCAGCGTCACTATCTACGAGTTTGCACCTCACCTGATACTTCTCTTCATCGGCATGATTTTCGCAATAGCGATTTGGGGGCTCGAACACATCGTTGCAGGACACGGTGATATCTTGTTCCGTCTTCGAGACAACGAAGGAATCAAACACTCGTTCATGCGAAAATTGTAGCTTGTCAATTTTACATTTTAGAATACGAATTATCGTAAATGGATTTAATTGATATTTTTTAGAATGGAAATTGAATTTTGAATTTTCAGATAATGATATTTTTAACGTATTGATAAATATATAAATATATTAAGAATTCACCTTTCACGAAGTAGCAACTTTACGTTTGAAGAATCCTTTATAAGTAATAGACTTTGTAAATAAAATACTATCTAAAAGTGTACGAATTCTTGGAGCTACGATTGCAGCCTCTACAAATAGCTGGCAACTTCTGTACCACCTCATTCCATAGCCTCCTTCTCAAAATTCAAACGTTAAATTTTAAAAACGTGCCGTGTGCCTCTCTGTGCATACTTTCTCGGCAAAGCTCAACTGCTCCCCCCTTCTCTTTCTCTCTCTTTCTCTCATGCCGCACCCCTGTGGGGAAAATTCGATTTTCGCCCGCGTCAAAGCTAATTTTCCCATAACCGAGACGACGGCGAGGACGCGAAAATTCGAAAAGGGCTCGTGCGGCGTGCGCACGCACGCGTGTACATACGTACGTACCCTCGTCATGCGCGTTGAAAGAGAAGGAGAGAGATGGAAGAGAAATCCCGTTAGCTCATATGAAGTGGGGCTGACGACGGGGGACAAGGGACGCGGTAATAAATCTTCCCGCGGGCCCTTTATTTCGCGCCTCCAGTGTAGACAGCAGGCGCTATCGCAAAAGCCCGATGGCGAGGTGCATTTCGTTAACAAGCTAGATATTTTTTTCGTCGAAAGGTTGGTTTTTTAGAGATATTGGAGTGGGGGTTGGTATGAGTTTGATTGCTTGTAGTAGGTTGGAGCTAATGGGCAGATTCAATATTTGGGAGGATGGATATGTATATATCCAGGGGAAAATTTTATGACGTACCGAAATCAATCTCTAAAAGTGGCTTTCACTGTTGCCTAAATCAGTCCGAACATTGAAATTGATCCAGGTATTGAATAAAAAAATGAAATTACCACTCTAAAATAACACAAACAATATCAGTAGTTACTCGACATCTTCCAATAAATTCCGTCGCACGTAAACTCTTTTCTCACATCATTACATACCGAATCAATAACCCAGCCAAGTGCACTTCTTCGCATCTCGCGCATCTCTATATGCACACGAACAATCGAGACCCTTTGCGAAACAGACACGCATATACACGTGAAAGGAACAACTCGCAGCGCGGCACACGTCAAACAATGCACGAGATCTCCTTTCTCTCCCTCGTCTTTTAATTTCATTACTTTCGAGCGCGCTAGCTAGCTCACTCGGGGGATAAATATACCCCTGGGGCTGCCGTTGGCGCGCAGTCGTAAATCCTTTTTCGCGCTTCTTCGCGTATTATATATACGCTAGAGGGAGAGAGAGAGGGCTACGTGCGCGGATCAGGAGGAAATGGATGACGGCGAGCGTGGTTGGGATTATACCGCGCGCGTCTGTGTATGTGTGTGTGTGGGTGGATGGTTGGACGCCTTTTATATTTATTTGTTCTTTTTGTGCCGGCTCCCTGATGCGACGTCGGGGAGATCCACGCGCGTTTTTTGTCTCGCGCTTGAGGGCGTGAAGTGCCGCGTCGATGTATTACTCGCACGTGACAAAACGTGCAAGGATGTACGCGAGGCGAAGGTTCGTTTTTATATTATTTGCTAAATTATTTGTTGTTACTTCCTGTTCGATTATTCAGCGATGCGATAGCCGTGAGGTATTTTAATATGGATTTTTAAATTAATTACCATTTTTCAATTGTTATAATTACCATGGTGGATTTATATATAGTTGTTATCATACTGAATTCGAGTGATGTGCAAAGAAAATTTGAAGTTTATTTACACATTATATATTATTGGTTACTAAAGTATATATAAGGGGTGTTCAAAAACAATCGGACACCCCCTGATCTTCGAAACTACCGATAAAAAATAAAGAAAATAATACTGAGATTAAAGTTACTTGTAATAGTTGTAGGGTTTCTACCGGGGATCTCAAATTCGACCTTGACCTCGACCTCCATCATCATTCGTAGGAGTCATTTTTATCTCGGATCAGTAGATTCCGAAACGTTATATAACTTCTACGATAAATCATGGTATCTTCTACCAGTAATTATTTCGTTACATCTACCATTTAATGTATCGCCCTGATTTTTCGAAAGTGAAATTACAAGTACCATAAACAAATCGATTAGAGGAATCGTAATTCCTATTATGAACTATGCGGTAACTTTTACAATTGACATCCGACGGCATCTAGAATTTCAATCCCTCGTAGTAAATTTTATCACGAAACTTCTCTCTGTACACCCAGCATTCAAAATCCTACATCTTCCAATAACACCCCCAAGTGCAACAACGCCTTTTTTTCCAATTCACGTGTCAAGCATCATCCCTTGAGCGTCGCAGCTGCAGCCGTTCTCCTCCCTCCATTGTCGATCCCACAGCCGTCGTCTCATATTCTGCACAATACCGTTTGCCTCGCACACTTCGAAATACAAATTCTCGTCATTCACGTTCCTCGTTCCAAAGAATGTCTCCCTCCTCTCTCCTTCAATTTCTCCTGCCTACGTATTCCTCAGCAGCAACTGCAGCAGCAGCAGCAGCGACTCCCCCGAGCAATTAATTAGATACACCGGGAGTGGGAGCGTGCGAGGACAATCAACCTGATTATCAGCGCCGAGGCACAATGGGAACCGCGTACAGAAAGGGCCGTGGAATTCGGAACGCGAACAGTTGCGTCACTCAATGCGGAGACGTGCGACAAGTGCGATATCGCCAGGCTGACGGGCGGGGAAGCGGGGGAGAGTAGTTTTAATCATCGATTATTGCGTGATCTGGCTGGTGTCTTACTGTGGATGGGGAAAACTTGCGTTGTGGTTGGGAAGAAAAAGAAAAAGTATGATTCTTTTATATAGTCTCGGTTACAAGAGCATTTCTGACGTGGGATACACAAAATTATACTTTATGCACTCGCTTAATTTGAATTTCGTACTCAAGAAAGTCATTACTTTTTGTAAAGGTATGTTGTATTTATCTAAGAGTTTCAATGATATCCAAAAAGGCTCTGATATAAAAAAGAGTATTTTATATACAGTCACTATTTATAGCTGATTGCAAGTCATGCCAGCAAAATAGTGTTCAAACATGTCAAATCTTCAGTTACCCATGGCGAACCCAATCCAAATTCACGAAGGCAGTTTGAATCATAATTATACGTACGCCATCGAGCTTTTCTGACAACCTTTGCATACCTACCTATACACACACGCGCATACGCTCGCTGCATCGTTCAGGGGATTGCACGTCGCTACCTCACGTCTGACGTCGTCCTCGTCGACGTCTCGCTTCGTTTAGCCTGAGCTGCCTGAGCGGCGGATTTGCAATGGCACGTCGTTGCCGTGTCTACTCGTCGTTGTGCGCACCTGACAATGACGACGCGCGCAGATAGATAGAGAGGGAGATAGAGATGATCGTCGGGGGAATCAATCCGAGGAGTTCGCGAACGAGGCACGAGCGACGTTTCAGTCGGCTGCTTGTGATTATGGCTCGGCCGTCGATTGTGACGAGTGATTGGCAATCAATGAGTATGGGGCGCGCTTCAATTGATTTATCGCTTGCTGCGGAATGAAGCGTTTCGAAATTTAAGGATCGAGGGATATTATTGGGGTTACCTTTGTGGTTGTATTAATCTTCTTATCGAAAGATAATATTGTTCCATATATCTTCCACCGTAACCATTTTGTAGAAAAGAAGTTTAAGTAGTGTATAAACTTCAAGAAAAACCTATATCTGAAATCTTTCTAAACAATACTTTACATAATTTCTACATTATCAAGCATCTTCCAGAGCCTATTTATATAAAAAAAAAATAATTTAGAACAATGTTGACTCGAATGAGAATTTGAAGCTGACGATAGAAACGAACGAATCAAGGTTGAGGTATAAAATAAAATAAATCTCGTAACAGAAATATAAAAATCTTTATTCTCCAGCATCAGACTCTCGCATAAGCCGCGTAATTGGCGATGCCGCAGCGGTTCTTGCCCTTTCTTAGTCGCATGTAGCCGTCCTCGCCCCAGCGACTGCCCCACCAGTTCTTCAGGATCCATTCCGTAGGCGTGTAGCCGACGATCAGCATCGCGTGGTTCACGATGTCCGAGGAGCAGGTCGGGTCGTCGTAGACTCCTGAGCTGGAGGGTAAATTTGTTGGATTATTTATTGGTGCTTTCTGTGTGTTCGATAACAGCCGAATGAATACATTTTTATTCGATAGTGATTTTTGCCGAATTTGATTTCTTTTTCTTCAATAGAACGCGAAGTTTGTAGTGTAAGCCTGGATCTCTTTTTGATGTTTTTTTATAGTAGATGTTGTCAAGTCTTTTTCATATTGTATATTTAATTCAACCATAATTTTTCCTTATTTTTCGAAAATTAAAAATATTGTTCTAGAATCTATGAAAAGTAAATTATGATGTACAAACAGAATGCTTCTGAAACGAACAATCTATTACAGCATATTGCAAACATTCATATTTCCCGAATCACTCTCAAAACAAACAATATATATTCCACCTACACGCAACAAATATCTAAAACTGCAACTGCATCGTAGATTTCCGCTCTCCACGCCGATACCGATATTACTTTCCCGCCGGCAGCTCTTTCCCCGAAGCGGCAATCGCCATACAGTTTCATCAGAAAATTTTGTGCAATCACGTTTGGGAACCATGTATTCAAATGAATTCTGGACTTTGTACCCGCGTGAGCGCTCGATTAAAGATTTCAAAGTGCGAAAGCGGGGGACGCGATCCCCGGAACTTGCCGTGTTTGATAACGAGGCTGATGTAAAACTATCGCCGCGTAGTCACTTTGTGTGTAAATACATTGCGCAACACTGTAATGAATTTGGCTCTGTTTCTTAAAAGTCGAGAGTTATGAATCATTTTTAATGTCATGCGTATAGAGAGGTACACGGGCCAAGAGATAAGTTTTTTATGTCGCTCGAGTATAATCTGGTATCTCTGACAGATGGTGTATTTCATTGCCGAATACAAAGATCAAAGCTGATCGGAGCTTATCAGCAGGGTGAGATTGCGTTTCTCTTTCTTAGAAATTTAAACTAGAAAATAATGTTTACATATACAATGAAGTATAAACTATCAATTTTGTATTTGCATTGAAAATTTTAATTGCGTAAAATGCGCACCTGATTTCAAACACATATATTCCTATCATATCGATACTCACTGGTAAAGTTGGAACGTCTTGGGACTGGCGTTGATGGACGCGGCGATGGGTCCGACTGTGGCAACCGCAGCTTCTAGTGCGCGCTCGTCCCTCGCTGGTAAAATGGCCCAGGACGTGATGTTCACAACGCTGAGCTTCCGCTGGTACTTGCATGCACCTTGCTTGGGGTTAACAAAAGGAGGATTAATGATTTGTGCTGCGTGCTTGAAATCGATGCGAAAACTAAGGTGATTGTTAATTATGATTGATGATTGACTTGAGAAAATTGTGCAAGTAGTTCTATATATAAGATCGTGGTTTTATTATTTATTTATTTATTCACCTTTTATTTCAAAGTGACTGTTGTAGTTCGTAAATTCTAAAAATATACTAATTGATAATAATTGTGGTTACGAAACTATCAAAATAAATAAAAAAAGCAAATATCTGTCTTTTAAAAGGCATGTTAGCATAACATGATAAAATTTCAAACTAACATATTCAAATGAATCTTGTACAGCAAAGTAGCAATCATATCTGGCATGTGTGCAGTCAAAGCTTAAATTAAACACAAGTGTCTCTAAGAAAGCTCAATACAGAATCGTATCGAATCGCTGTTGAAAAGTTGCCGATCGTCACCTTTAATAAAAAAAAAAAAAAAGTGAAAAAAGGAACAAATAACTTTATTCGCTTCAGAAAGTGACAGAGGCGTCGAGAGTACGTGGAACCTGGCTGAAAAGTTTTGCGCAAGTGTTCCTCTGTTTGATGGGTGTAAATAACGCGGTTAAAGTCGCGCGATGCGCTAGTGCTCATCGATAATCGATTATAACGTCCGAACGAGCGAAACTCCCGAGTATATATCTCTCTTTCACCGTCGCTTCTTTCTCTCAGGGAGACGCGCTTTCTCCCCCCGGCAATCATCGCTGACGCTTTGAAACATTTATAAGTTCGACTTTTTTTTTGCGGATACATCGAAGAGAGGTTCTCTATCTAACTTTTTGATTTGAAGTGGAAACCATTTTATTTAGTTTGTATTGATGTCAATTATGTAATTTACGTGAGTAAGTATATGTGTGCCGATATAAAAGTATCAAACATATTCAGAATAAAACATATCATTACGAGTGTATCAAACACTGACATTTATGGATTTTCTACCACAATACCAAGTAATCGAATAGATAGCTTTTCTGTGTTGCTGTACGTGTGGCAAAAAAATACTGGAAAATAACTCCCGTTCCGGTTGACCTTTACCCATCAAAAGCTGTAATAATTTCCATTGGAATCTTTATTCGCCGTTTCAATACAGCAACGTTATTAATTTCAGTACCCTAACGGAAAACAATTACGAAATTCACGCGGCCGAAAAATCGTCAGGCTATTAAAAATTCATCGATATCGGGGAAAAATGAGGAACGAGTGATGCGCTCGGGCACGTATACGCGAGCGCTCGCGTTAATCGAATTCGGCAACGGCTGTCAATTCTAACGCGCGCGGTTAATTTCCGACAGTGAATTGCCTTCGTGAAAATGACTTTGTAACGTCCCGGCAGACACGCGGCAGAAAAATAAAGCAGAATGTCGCGCCCAGTACGAGTGTGCTTATTCGCGTGAGCGCTGTAGTTGCCACGTGCTTTTCCCGTGATAGGAGTTATAAGTGTAAAAGTTGTAATTTTGTTGAATTTAATGTAGAGATTGAAACGAAGTCAATAAATGAAGTAGGTAGAGAGGTCGGTTCTTTTCTTTTTCCGCAAATCAAATTACGTCAGTTCACATCACTTAGTTACTCAGAAAGATATTAAAGTTATTTATAAATTCTACTTAATTATCAATAGTCACTTGAGATCGAATTAGTCATTAATATTTCTTCTTCACATTTGCAGAATCAGCATCGGGAAAAATAGCATTATTAAATACTGATCATTTGAATACTAACCGATTGAAAATCAATTTAATCACTTGAATAATCACTAATTTTAAGAATGATAGAGTTCACTTGAAATGAAGGCTAATGAAATTAAATTGTTTGAATTTGACTTTATTTTTACGCGGAAGAAAGTGCTTTTGAAAGTTTGAAAAATTATATATGCATCATTAATTTTATTGTAGACTCAGAATGCTGCAAATTCAAAAAGTCAACGAAAAGTAATTAATGAATCCTGAGTAATACCGTTGGTTTGAAATACCTATATTAGGTCCAAGTTACCAACTCACACTGATAATATTCATTTGCATCAAATATCATGAAAAATTATTTCACAAATACATCACGCCTTTCTCTAAAATGAGTCTATCTATTAGCGCTAGATACCAAAAACCTAAAAATCGGGCTGAATGGATGATATACCACCACTATCTTCTCTTCCCCTCTTAGCCATCATGAGCAGACCCTCGAACATCAACTTACGTTTGCCGTGTAGGGATAGTTCGCCCCAGCCATGATTCCCCTGGACTTCTCCAGGTACCTGAGGGTGTTCCTCAGCGAGCCACCGGAGCATCCGAGGTTCCCAGTCTGCGTGCTACAGTCAACGAGCTGCTGCTCGCTTAGCGGCACAACTATGCCGGTCTCCTTGAATATCTGACCGGCTATGGCTCCAGCTATACTGTAAGCGTAGCAGCTACCACAGTCGCGCTGGTTATCCGAGGGGAGACGGAACCCCTTCTCACGCCAGTCGAGCGAGCGGGGAATTTTCCGAGGATCATGCATCACAGCGGCGACCATCTCGTCATCCACGAGGCGACGACGCGATGATGGCACCAGCTTTACCTGTGGACATAGTGTGCTGAAGTATTTGCATAAGTGACCCAGTGCCATTTTTTGGTCACTGTGAGAGGAAAATGGGCTAGTTTGGGTGTTTGAATGGTAAGGTGATTTCTGAAATCTTTTGAATCTTGAGCGTTTTACTTGTTGGTGAAGAAGACATTGAAAAAATGACGAGATTTGTTAAGATGGTTGTAGACGTGGCTTTTTCCTATTACAACCCTGAGATCATCTTTTTGATTACTGTGTAAATAAATTAATTTTATACATCGTCAAAACTATATTTTATGCAATAATCTATCATCTGTAATTTCATACATTTTAAAGCACTTTTAACAAATGTGAGACTTTCCGATACGAAGAGCAGGCAGTATTCTATTTATTGTGAACGTAGTAAATCGAATATCGTGTAAAAAAAAATAAATTCAGCCATATAGTTTGGTCGAAATCAGATTTCAAAAGATTACGAAGGATTTGGTATCATATTACACTTATTGAAAACACCCGGAGGCTTCATCGAACAACTCTCACGTATCAAACTTCCGTTTCGTCGAATCGCGGGAACGAAAACAACCGCTTCTTCGAAAGCTCCAGAGCGCATACACACATTCTTCGGTACTGCTGCTGCCTCGATAAATCCTCGAAAATCAATTTCTCCGCTTCTCGCGAGAGGCGGATTAGCGCCCGCGGAGCTTCCGGCTCTTTCCAATCACAGGGATCCGCTAAAAATACCAATATACCATAGAGCGTGCGCGCGAGCTGGGAAACTTTTTCGCGCGAAAGAAAAGGAAGGGAGCAAAGCCCCCGCCCGAGGTAATAATGACGTGTTTCTTCAAAGTTCTCCTTTTAATTCGACGTGCACGTGGCAGGATATACGCAAGAGTCGAGGCAGCAGTGGCAATAAGTGCGCCACGGGTTTGGAATGGGTGAGTAGCGAGGTGAGATTGCTGGCAGAATTTTTCAGTGACTGGAATTTTTGAGAACAGAATACGCGTTGTTAGAGGGTATATACACGAGGACAGAATTTCGCTGCGGAAAATTTTGCGATGCCCGTCGTCGTCGTAGTGGATAACGAACTTTGGGTGAATAATTTTTTAACCGGGTGCTCGTTTTTACAGTGTTCTCGTGGTAGTTGACTTTTGACGTGACGAATTCTTGTGTACCTCATGGAAAACTTTTAATATTTTTTTTTTTTTTTTTACACTCTTTAAATGTTAAACTCGTACTTTAACCTTAAAAAGCAGTAATCATTAAATATTAAAAAAAAGTAAACATGAAAAGCATCAATTTTCTGTACAAAATGCCACAACATAATAATTTCTACAATAATTTTAAAAATAATTCTATCAAGGAGATAAATAAAGTTTGAGTTATAGATGTAAGATGAGCATCGATCAATGCAAATTGATTTTTCAACATCTCCTAAAATCAGCAACAGCAATGACGTAAAAAGTTTCCCTATATAAATTGTTCGACTTGCTCCTTTTTTTTCCAAACCTACCGACTTTTCAGAACAAACTCCAACAAACATTCGTTATCCACTACTATACCAGCACATTCCCCAGACCTCAAATTCACACCTCAGCGAATCTCCTCTCCCCATCATCCATCCTCTATCCCTCTCTCGCGGCAATCTCATCATCCGGCACACATTCATCAGCCAGCAGCCATTGCCGCGTACATCAACATCTTACCCACTCGCGGATGTACTGGGGCGTGCTGAGATCGGAAAGGTGGTTGTCCCTGAGGATGAAGTCGTAGTGTCCCGCCTCGGCCAGCAGGTTGTGCTCGTAAATCCGCAGCAGGTTCTCCTCCCAGGCGGCGCGACGCGCACACTCTGTCCTCCCGGTATACGTCTTGTTGTGGTGCATCTGTAGGGTGAGAAAAGGTAAACGGGAGACTTGAGACTTGACCGAACGAGGGAGGCGGTGCCCAATAGTGGAAAGCGATCGGGCGGTGGTCGGATGCTTGTCAAGCGTTATAAATTGTTTCAGATGATCCGAAGTGGAAGAAATAATTGTATATGTTGCTGGTTCAAAGGTTTACTTGGTTGGATTGGCGGCTGATGGATATGAACAATTTGCTTTGAATTTATTTTGAGATTAAATTTTTTCAATTTAGACGGGCCAAATAGTTATTGTAGCCCAGTTCATAAATTAGACAAACTTGACGAGACAATATTATTGATGAGAATATATACGATTGTTTATTTGTTAACTTTACCAGCGATTTTCCTCGGAACCAAGTTGGAGAGAAAAATAATATTTGGTTTTGTACTGGAAATGAATTTAAATACTGTCGGTTGTTTTACGAAATTTCATTCTGCTCATTGCAACATCTGTATATTTTCTGTGCAAAAACAATCGACATTGATTTGTAGCGTTCAAATACCATTCATTTCGTAAGAATCATAAAATTAAACTGTTCACATAAAGATTTCAAAGCTATTTTTGTTAAAACATAAATATGTTTTAAATTTTAAGAAATTGAAATATAAAGTAATAAAATTTACTCACGTTCTATTAAGATCATTAATTTTAGCATTTCGTTACTATTAAAGAAAAAATTACTAATTGCAGATTTGTAATGTATTCTTGTATAAAATATATAACAATTTTTTGATGATCTTTATACTAATGTTGGATCCATAACCGTATTGGTTTATATCTGCTCATACAATATTAAAACGGATAACTTTTCATATAGAAATTACAAATAAAAATATTAACATTTGTGGTGATCAGAAACTTTTTTTATATAAAATCCGTATATTCTAAGCAAACATATTTATTTTCAAAGATTCTTGGCAAAAATTGACATCACTTAATTTTATAATAATTTTTTATAAAAATACTCGAACCTTTCAGATTACTTGAATATACACTTGATAGACATAGACTCTTCTAGAATATGTCAAAACTACAATCTAATTAAGGTCTAAGTATTCTTTTAACTTCATTAGAGAATTTCAGAAACATTTTCAAAGAATCCATGCCCTACAGGTGTACGTCTATAACATTAGACTCAATTGTTCTGGATTCTCAACTTTTCCCATTGCAACTGTAACCACTAAAACGTTATCGCAATCCCAATCCAACAAAATTATAAGACAACTTTTTCCACGCCAACCACTTCGATGCACTTGTCTCCTAAAAAATTTCACCTTGTACAGATGCCAGTATTCGTCTAGTTGCTCCGACACTTCCTGCGGCAGCTTCGCGTGCACATCCCTGTAATCCAGAACGACGAAAACGAAGCAAACCAGAAAACACACTGTTCTATTCCGAAAATCCATGGTTTTTGCACTCTCGCGTCGAACGCAACTGTCGCGCGATACTCGCGGATGAAAATCTCAGCTTTGCGCCGGGGTTTAGGCGATGCAACTGACTCGCGTTGGTTGTGTAACTACCGCAAATTTTCGCCGAGCGCGCGACTTTTGACGTTTCGACGATTGCGAATGGTGCAATGTGTGTTTCAGTCCGATCGGAAGTTTTGTTTTTTGAGCGAGAATCATAACAGTGACGGGTAGGTGTAAACGAATTTGACAATTGTAATGATCGAAAATGTGTATACGTAATCATAAATGAGAAGAGACAAGTGGACAGCATTATTGAATACTTGAGGAATTTCCGTTGTTGAAGTTTGAAATTAGGAAATATTAGTAATCATCTAATATTTACTTCTCTGACATTTCGCTTATTTTATATTTATCGGTCCTTTTTTGTTAATACAAAATATTTCATCTGATAAGACTTTGTAACTATCAATTTGAATCTGCAGTAGAGTTTCCCTTAAATTATTTTTTAATTTTAATTTTTTATTATAACTATTTCTTGTTTAATCTTTTTTTTGTCCATAATTTGTATTAATTTGTTTACAGGTCGCACGAAAAAGTAACGTACATTTATAATAATTCTTGTAAACGAGGGGCGTGATGTTTTTAATAAACATTAGATTACCATAATTTTACGAATGCTCAAGTTAGTGAGAATTTACTTTTATGTTGATACGTCATATATCAGGAAATGATGATGTATATGTGAAAATAAATAAATATATTATTTTGGCAAGGTTTCTGTCGTAAGAACTGACCGAACATTTATTTAAATAAAATTATTTTGAATAATATAATGAAGGTTTTTCTGATACTACTGCATAGCATTACTGGATTTATTGTTTACGATTAGATTCAATATTATTTCTGTAAGTAAGAGAAAATTTGCTAATGATATATATGATTAACAATAATTACATAAATTATTAAAATGATATGTAGCTTATAGTAAAATTTACTATAAATATTGATTATTTTTTTAAAACTCAGATGGTTTCTATGATTTACATAGCCAAAAACCTTTAATCGAATTCTCTAGGTTGCAATGGTTTTTAGGGGGATGGAAAGTGTATTTGTTAAAAAGGTATGGGCGTAATTAAATAGTTGAATTGTATCAATTTATAACAAATTTCATTAAAGCAGTTATTTAATTTTTTATTTTATTTTATTACAATCATAAAGACAAAGATTCACATCAAATATTAAGATTCTATGATGACTGGTTTTAATGATATCCTGCGTTAAAGATATTTCACTCAGGAATCAAAGTTCAACGAAGGATTTGATTCTATTAATCATCAAAAGCACTAAATAAACTTGCAATCAGCGAAAATTAGTACTTTTAAACTAACTTTTAACCATAAAAAATTAGTATATTGAGGACTTTAATACCAACAAATTATATTCAGAATAAAATACTTATAAATTAATTTTTTAAGTATAAGACTCCTAATAAAACAAAATTTAAATAATTTTATAGTAAACTGGTGGTCACTTTCACGAGGATATAATAAACTTTTAAAAAAACTACTCATCATCCAGCTCACTAACCCTTACAAACATAATCAGCCGGGGCTCTGTAAGCCAGCGTCTCGTGTGCACACGAGAAAGAGATAGAGAGAGGGACTCCGCCTCCTCTCTGCTCCTGAAGTCACTCGCGTGCCAGTCGCACAGCCATATCTTCCAGGGCTGCCGGTGCTCTGCCGCCGTGTACTTGTCGCGAGCATTTACGAGGCCCCTGGCCTACTTACCGTTTCTATCTCTCTCTCTCACTCACTCTCCCTAAAGGACCCACCAGCGTGTGCGCGTACAATGCCGCAGGGGTAGGGGGAGGGGAGGGTAATAAAGCTTTTGTTGTGGCGCTTTGTGTGGAGTCGAGGAATACACACAAAGGTCTCTGTCTTTGGGTGAGTGAGGGAGGGAGCGAAGAGAGGAGTGCGTGCGAGAGAGAGCCGATTTGTCGGGCACTTGCCTCCCGGATGGCTTCGCCGCAGGATTGTCTTATCGCGCGGGTGCTTGCGAGGTGTTGAGGTGGCCGGGGGTTAAGGTTAATAGATGTTGCCGGGATTGGAATGAATGGGAATTCGGCTGGGTTCCTTTTTAGCGGTGATTTCGAAAATTATATTACTATCGGATATGTGTGATAACTTGTTCATTTATTTGTTTTAAATGTTGTCAAGTTTATAATTGGATTTTGTAGCCTTGGATTGTTTATGTAGGGTTCTTATATATCATGATACACAAAATAAATATTTGTATATAATAAATACTCTTTTACTAATAAAATACGTCATTAGATAACGTTTGATTATGAGAGTTATGCTATCTAGTTAAATCTTATTTTATTTCACTGTTTCGTATAGCTACAAGTATTGTTTTTTTTATATAATTTTCATGTACGATGGAAGTATTTCAAATTGGTTGGGATACGGTCAAATGTATTTATTATTTACTCCTCTATCAATAAGTAAAAAATCATAATAAGTTAATTTCTTACCTTTGGCAGAACGTAGATGCTGTTCTAAATGTCACATTCATTGTTGTCAATTTATTTATAATATTTAGTGGAATATCTATCAACATATAAAACCTTACATAATATGGTATTTCATAATATGCTTGTTTATTATAATGACTAAAGTGATGTTTGTTTCCCTCTTATACTTTATTTCCACAAATTGACTATATTCCTGCAAATGAGAGAACAATAAAATTCCACCTGTTTCCGTTACTCCCACATTTCAAACGTCAATAGTGACCACAGTTGAACCCGCAATGAAGTACTATATATAACACATGCATGAAGTCGATCATTTTCTCGCGTTATCACCAGCGGGAATAATTTCGACTTGAATCTCTTGTAATAAAATGCACTATTAAACAATCAACACACCTTTGTTACATTTACTCAAGTGTATTTATTATTTATTATGCGACAAAAATGGTATTAAAACAACATTACAGTTTTTCCTTAGTCTCAAACTAATGATATTACGTAACTCAACCTCTTCTTACATCAGTTGTACAAAACGAGACACATTATATCCTACCATCTTATCTGCTTTTAAAAATAAATTGGAAAGCGATCGTCAGGTGTTTACCAAACGACTACACAACATTGGCATATACGTATGATCAAACATCCAGACTTTCTTGCGCGATTATATACTTTACTTTGGACAAAAATAAAGATTATCCAGCGTGTCGTTTCAATGATACCGCGAAGAAGATCTGGATAGGCTGATTAAAATAACGATGACGAATGGTCGGGAATTTCGGAACGACTTAAGTTCGAAACAGTTGAGGTAAAATTTTAAGGCCGGGGAAAATTACCCTCTCCGGGGAGATAAAGTCCGACTTGAGAATCCTCCGGCGTGTGCTTGAAAGAATACATTAAAAATAATTTCTTCCGAGCTTTTTACGATGCCGTAGCAATTACGAGCTAGAGCAGTTCGAGATAAAGAAGTAACAGCTTTTAGTTGAAAAAAGGAGGATTTAGATATACCGGAATGAAGTAATTTAAAATCTGTGGTTTTACAGGTAAAGTCTCGAGAAAAACTAGCCGCTTAATGAATACGTAGTATTTGTAGCAATCTTTAAAGCATTTGATTTTTTAGCTGAAAAAAGATAAAAATTAAGAACGATTAAATGTTTCTCATTATTGTAATCGTTCCCGTAGTAATCTTTACTGCAAAAAACTGCGATTGAAAGGCAGTTTATCTCTATTTGAAAGTATGAGCTACCTTACGGTTAATATTTTTCAATTGACCAATTTTTCTGTAATGCATATTAGGTGTCTTTGACACACTCTAAAAATTTCAAGATATATTCATAGCCAGGTTAACAACATTTTTTTTAATTATTTGATTAGTAGTATTATAGAATGTTAGTCGCTACAGAATCCATTTTGAATCATCTGAATACGATTTTTATTTCTCGAGAAATAGCAAGTCATATCTCGAAGGGAAAATCGTATTCATAAAATTCAAATGTTTTTACTTATTTTTTGTCGAGGAAGAAATATCATATTCAGATGATTGAAAATATATTCTGCAACAGATGACTAGTACTCTATAATACCACCATCGGAATTCGGTTGGGAAAGGTCCTATTTCGGAATTCGGTTGGAAAAGGTCCTTTTTCGGAATCTGGTTGGAAAAAATCCCATCTCGGCATCCGGTTGAAAAAGATCCTATCTTCCAAGTTGGAAAAATGACTATTTCGGAATCTGGTTGAAAAAGGTCCTATCTTGGAATCCAGTTCAAGAAAGCTTTATCTCACACGCAAATTTTGTTTACCCTACCCACGTAAAAATGTTAAGTATTGCCAATATATTGATAGGACATGGCTCATAGATGTACCATAGTATTGCTGATATATGGACAAATATCGCCAATGTGCTCGCCTACATATTTCACCAATACATTGCTTATGGTATGTATTGGACAAGTGGTACTTTTGGGTGGCGCGCGCGGTTGGTGGCGTAACACGTGGGAAACTAGAAATCGTGTGGGTATATATGGAAGCATGGGATATTGGGGTGGGTGAGTGGGTTCAGTGCTTCGCTGTTGTCCAATACATGGGCCACATTGGGATGGTTGGGTGGGACCAATGCTTCACTTGTGTCCCATACACCATAAGCAATGTATTGGTGAAATATGTACGGCAGCATATTAGTGATATTTGTCTTAAAATGAGTAATACTCTGGCTCATCTATGAGCCATATTTCGTCCATGGTCCTAGCAATATATTGGCAATACTTAAAATTTTTACGCATGTGATTCAAGTTGGCAGCATAACCAAAATATTTTATAATTAATTTGAAAAATATTGTATATTGCTATAATATGTTTTTTATCGATGAAGCAATCAATTTAAAGTTCAATTCCTTCTTCAACTGGATTTCGAGCTAGGGCGTTTTTCAATCGGATTCCGAGATAGGGACTTTTCTAACCGGATTCCGGGATAAGACCTTTTTCAACCTTTACTTACTACTTTACTTTCACGGAACACCCTTCCTTCTCACATTACAGCATTTTTTAATATTTCTCTTTTCAAGACTGCTATCCGATCTCTGTCCGCTACATATTAAAATATTATAATATGAATATTATTTTATGATAAAGCAGCATTGTAATCCAACCATCTGTATTCAATCTTTGTACAAAGGAATCCACCATTCGAGCCCCTAAACCATATCTCTGCGTCCGCTCGCCTATCCACCGGCATCCCTCTACACAGAGCTGCACATCGTCCAACATCACCTTCCGCGCTCCTACATGCACCAACTCACTCCTCCCTCTCGCAGTAGAAAACCACCGACTCCGGTACGGCACGATTCGCTTGCCCGTTCCTCCGCCAGATGGCGGCAAACGTTCAGCTCGAAAATCGCGCGCTCGCCACACTATCTCTTTCTCTCTTTGTGTCTCCTCTCTCTCTCCCTTTCTCGCCGGTCGCCCCGTTCAACGTCCGCGCGCTCGCTACTCGGCGGCGGGCGATATCTCGGCTACTCTCCTCTTCTCTCGCTCACTCTCCGGGCCCGCTGCGCGCGCGTAGGTAGCCGCCCGCCGCCGCTGTCGCTCAGCCGCTGCACGGGGCGCGACGTTTCGCGAGAGCGCTGCTCTGCCTGCCTCCTCTCTCCCCCTCCGTCTTCACCCCTCCTCATCCCCCCTCTCCCACCGATACACGTGATATACGTCATCGTCCGGGAATCAGTGTCGTTAGTAGTATTATACACCGGTGTCCGCTGTACGTATACGTGCCTGTATATAGAGAATATATATACGTGTCACATATGTACATACGCGCGAGTGCAATTATTTGTCAACTGTGTGAATAGTCGTTTGTGCGTGTGTGTGTGCGCGCGCGTCGATCACCGCGAGAGCGCCATCTTCGCGCGCGCGTGCAAAAAGTAGGCCGGACTCCTCTACTCGTCGGCTTCGCGCGCGTGTGTGAGTTGTCCCGTCGGTGCCCGGACGATCGAGGAAGAGAGAGAGAGGAGAAAATCCAGGAAGGAGACTGCTGCTTCTGGTTGCCAGGCTGTTCCGCGCGTTCCTGGCGTCCAGGGAACGGGCGAGCGTGTAACAGCAGTGAGTGGTGAAATCGGCCGCGAGAAAAGTGAGAGTATTATATATACATATATATATATACATAGTGTGCGAAAAAGAGATCCAGCGAGTGTGTTTCTCTCGCTCAGCTGCTGCACGGAGATAGCGAGACAACAAACAAGCTGAATATATATATACCCATATATAAAAGATAAAATGGACGAGTCGGGGATAGACATGGGCTTCGACCTGGCGGCCCTGACACGAGGTATGGACGAGGACGGCCTCGCCGGTGGTCTGGACATCGAATACAGCAACGACCTCGAGCAGGCCCTGTCACTTCTGCCGTCGTCCCAGGATTTCATGTACTACGAGCTCAAAAGCCGCGCGCCGGACACTGGCAGGTGCGTACTCTCTTCACATACACACAACAAACCGAGCGAGCGCGTACTACACACGTGTGTGCAGCAGATCTCTCTCTCCCGCCGTAGTAGGAGTCACCTGTTGCGCGTCCCCCACGCCGCGCTGTCATTGACGCGCGCGCGCGCGCTGTTTACGTTTTCGACCGGCGACACGCTACTGCTCGTGTGTAGAGAGCTGGGAGGGGGAAGGGGTGTAAGGGTTTATTGGACGATTGGTATGTTTTGACAGGTATGGCGGGGCCGATGCGGAGATAAGTGGATTAGCAACGCGAACAGCCAGGCTTACGTCGTCGAGAGCCGTGCTTTCTCTCTCTCTCTTTCTATCTACCTCTCTCTCTCTTGTACATACGTGAAAGAAAGAGATATACTCGTCGTGAAGCGTTTGCTATCTTCTGGGCGAAAGCTAATTTTTCATTGCGCAGAGTTAGAGGGGGATTCCTTTGGCCGTCCCGGCAATTGATCGTGAATGGGACGTGACGATAAGGGGGTAATTCGTCACGTTATTATAACATTTCAATGGCTTTTGCGTTACACCGAGGAATTCCGGTTTATGAAGAGTGTAAGATTGGCAAAAGCGACGCTCGCGACGAGAATGTGGCGGAGGGAGAGAGTGTTATTGGGTCAATAATCGTACGGTATATATACTGCCACGAAAGCGTCGCGCGTGACATAGGCATTAATTGAGCGTGTCCCTGTGAAGAATATTTGCTCTGGCCACGCACAAGAGTTCGATAAAACAACAACGCAAAGCAAATTATTTGTAGATGAAATGTTTTTTTATTCTAAGAAAATATATCACTTGCCTGGTTGAAGGGTAGGCCCTATCTTCATTGTCATCATTAAAATCTCATGTTTCACTTTGGATGGATATAAATATAGTTTGATCGATCATGAAATAAATTATCGGCTATATTGCCAGTGCTGTTTTGCTGTGCGATCTGCGCACCGAATCTGGAAACAAAACCGCTCGGTGAATACACATTTTTAAAATATTAAAGTTATCAGGAAATTTTTAATCTAAAGAATTCAACTGGCAATCAACAAACAAGATTCGTATACACACAGTAGAGTGGATATTCATCGTATGGTAATACAGAGACGCGATTGATACTCCTCTACATAATACCGCGGCATACTGAACAACGGCATTACCAATTTAGATTGTGTAATTATTACTCAATGAGTCATTAAGCGAGGGTGTAACGGCTAATCTGCCCACTTTGGGATATATACGCGAATGATATGTAACCAGAGCTAACCGCACGAGGCAACAACGTAACAGCTCTTTTTTATGATAACGTTTGGTCATCTGAGCGAGAGTTGATTATAGTCATCTCTCTCTCTCGCTCGCTCGCTCGCTTGCTTTAAACTTCCCTCCGTCCTTAGCGAAGCTCCACTTGGAAAGTAAATAATTAATAACGGCCTGTGACGCCGAGATTTTAATCGACTAGCGAGAGCTATCGTCCCATTCTCGAGTTAATAGTATTAGGTATTAGTTTTCCTTCGACGATGATTGTGAATATTAGCTTGCTTTGATGATGATTGTTTGAGTAAATAGAAATTTCACTGGCGAATCAAACATTAAAATTACGCTACATTGGAGAAAATGAGAAATAGAATAGAAAAGATGTTACGTAAACTTTAGTTTTCTATGGACCCACTTTGTATTTTCGGTTGTAGAGTGTATCTATGATAAAGAGCTGATAAGATAACTCGATAACAGCGGAAAATTCGATAAGAGAATCAACTGAACTTGCGAGGAGAGAGAAAAATCCAGTCACTTTCCACTCTGCCTTAAAATACAGCGCGCTATAAGTTGTCCAAACAGGGGATTAGGCAAACAATAGTCCACCAAATTAAAAGTCCGTTAGCGAGGAACGAAGAGTCGCTTTTCTCTCCGACTCTTAGCTAGAAAAAAAAGTCTCGGGGGAACTGGTATTTTTGATAAATTGCTCTTTTATAAGCGTAAACGAGAAACGATTCTGCTTTTAGTTTACGACAGTTTTTCTCGATGTTTCTTGGATTAGCATGATATTGTCGTCGAAAATACATGCCTGATGACAATGAAAAGAAAAACACACGGGGTATGCAAAACTGAATTTTAATGTGAATTGGAAATTAATTACTATAAATAGTTCATTGTAAGAGCCAATTCAGGAACCTAATCAAAAGAATTTCAATAGTTCCTTTTATATCCTACATTTTTACAGATACACACGATGATAAAAAGTGCATCTTTAACGTAACAATTCGCGGGATCAGCTGGAATTTCAAGTTTACATGAAAGAACATCGCGCGTCAGCTTCCAAATATACATGCGTCTCTCTCCCTCCACACAAGAACTAGACGATCCACTACTCGTGTGGCAGTCATCAATTTTATCAGCCTCTCGGCACGTATATACGACACGAGCGTGCGACATTCATTAAAGCCGGCAAACGAAGACAAATAAATAACGACCGGCCGCGTCGCGCAACGAAAGGAAAAAGATCCTCGTAATGAAACTTTGAACGATGAAAAATGACGGTTCGTTCTCGCGGCACGTCTTGTGACTGTGAAGTGTCCTGCAAAAGTAATATTAGACCGTGCATAGAGTGACGCGTGATTTATTTGTTTGCTCGGCTAGATAGCTAAACGTATATACGCACGGTAATTATTTTCGAGGATTCTACGAAAGTACGTATTTTTATCCGTAATCTGGCGATAAGAGGAGAGAGCGAGGTACCTTTACGAGCGAAACGACGGCATTGATTGCGAGTCGACGACGCGTGTAATGGCGCGCAGATAGCTTTTTTAAATTCGATGAGCTTTACAAATACGGAAAGCAAGTGGAACACGATTTTCGGCGTGTGCGTGTGTTTGCTTGGAGACTTTCCTTGATTAAAAATAACTGAGAGCATAATTATTCGATTACGGCAATGTTTTTGCAAAGTTTACGTCGAACGAAGTCGTCATTAATTTCTATATTTATACATTTTTATTATTAAAATAAATAACGCTTGTTTATGTGATTTCTTAAACGTATATTCGTACAACTTCGTCCGCTGTAAAAAATGTTTATTACAAATATTTTTTATCATCATCACAGATTGAAGCAAAATCAAATTAAATTATTTTTATATTAAAATTGCCAAAATGTACCATACTATGCTTTCCCATATATATTGAAGAAATAAACTTAATAAAGCTGTGTTAGCTTTATCTTAGCCGAGCAATTTTAAAAGACCAGTATAATATTATAGAGCCAAGTTTTTAAACTACGTAAGTTTCTTTCTCTTCAAAAAATACTCTCAGACCTCATCGACATCATGCTTTCCCCTACATAGCCACATGCGAAATATTTATGCCACCAAGTCGCGCGAAAAAAAAAGAAATCCCGTCACATTCAAGCAGCCGTCAACGATGACAAATGCGGGACTAATAAAAAGCGCGTCGACGGATTAATCGGGCATATAATTGCGCGCTATCGTCGCAACCCGCGCGCGCGCGTCGGAAAACAACGGAATTATTTCTGCTCGAGACGCCACGGCATAAAGGCCGTGTGCGCGCGGTAGTTTCTCGTGAAAGTGATTGTTCCCGGTGGAATCGAATTGATGCGACGTTCGCTCGTCGACGTCGTCGTCGTTGAGCCGAACAATTACTCCCAATTACCCGGCGGCTCTTTTGTACGGCCGACACGCTGTTTTCGAGTGCAAATGGCTTCGCAAGGCTGAGGAGAGACCGCGAGATGTGGGTGAACGCGCGCTTGTGTGGGAGCAGAAATAGTAGGTTGTAGACGAGAGATCTAGATTATTAAAAATTTGAGAAAACGGGGTAGGAGCATTCGGAATGAATGGGTAATTATGATTTGGCTCTTAATTTGGGATATTTTGTGAAACAATGAATTAGAAAGCTGGTGTATCAAACTGAGGAGTAAAAATTTATGCGTTTATTGTTGTTACATTCAAATAGCTACTTCTGCTGATTCATGAGTATTTGTATATATGTGTTGAAATTAATCTCTGTTTAAATGAATCATCTTCACTTGGTAGACCCATGTTTTGATAGCGGTTAAATTCCTGAATAAATAAATCTCTAGAGTTCATGAAGTGAGCGCGAAATTCGAATGCTTAAATACCAATTACTTTAAAAGACCGAATTGTTAAAGAAAATTGTACGTATTTCAAGCACTGCAATGAATTTTTAACAGCCTAAGTTTTGCGTCTAGTTAGGAACAGTGAAACCCGATAATTTAAATCGTTAGAGTCATTTTTTTAACGTCGTTACATAATATCCTAGTTATTTTACGCTCTTTCGGGGAATGTTAAAAGAATTGCGTAAAAGTGATTCATATTCACGACTACTTTTGACGGAAACTTTTCCTCGTCGTACTTTAGAATCGTTAAGTGGATGACAATATCGTTTTCTTTCAGCTGCTTGTTTTCAGTGGTGCGATTACTTTATGGGCTCAAGTTATTAACGCCACTTATGCGACTCGCTCTAAATATCCTTTAATTTTTTCGTCGGTGATTCCAGATGGTTATCGCCTTTGTGTGTCAAGTCGGAAAATTCTTTCACTAAAATATAAGTCATTCAAAATTTTATACAACCTTGTAGAAACAAATTTAACTTTTCAGGTAGGTGAAGGATTGTTTTACAAGGACTGTAAAGAAACTAAATACTGTGTAATTATTTTGCTTTGTTGATAAAAATCAAATCAAAAAATTTTTTTTGGATATTTTAAAGGTCGTTGAATTGAGAATATTAGGAAACACTCACTCATCATTTTTGTAATGGGGAAATAATTGTTTTGGTTATTATCGACTGAAAGGCAGTAGTGATTAGAAGTTATCTGATTTTCTATCTAATCTGGCAGGACTATTTGAAGTTATCTGATTCCAACCCAATCTGTTTTACAGTCGAATTAAAAAGCGTTTTACAGGAACCGATAAGGAACCGATATTTTCTCGTTTCCTATACTTACTTTTAAAAATATGCACTTCTATAAAATAATTTTCCAAGAATTTTCCCTTTGGCTCGACACCACAAAATCACCACTTTTTCGGTCTCCCAGACCATTGAAAATTTATTTTACGCACTCGCACGCCGCTAAACTCTTTTCCCTCCGCTCTTCCAGAGTAGAAAAAAAAAAGAAAAATTAATCGCCTCAAAGACTCACCTCCCCCTTACGCGCGTCAAAGTGCGGTAACCTGCAAATGAAAAAAAAAAGAAAAAACAGCAGCAACGCGCAAAATTTCATACGGGCACACCCAATTACTCGCGGCCGAAAAGCGTAAAGCTAGAGAATTTTCCGCAATTAGAGGGGGAACACGTGTGCGCGCATTTCCATGCGTGCGCACAACTGCACGCGCGCGTCTGGTTAATACGCACATTGTGGAGAGGAGGAGAGAGCGATTTAGCCTTTGCGAGGTGGCGCGACGGTACTTGACCCGATATCAGAGTCCGTTAAAACCAAGTGCCCGGGTTAATTAAGGCGACGCGGGCTGCTATTACTGCCTGTTTTTGTTTGTTTGTTTTTTTTGCGGTGTAATTAAGGGTGTAGGGGTGAAAAGCTGTTGCGATCCCTTTTTTTCGACAAATTACCGTATGAAGATTTAGCTTAATAAAGTGATCGAGCGATTCCACGGTCAAGGTAGTACTTGTTTTTGCGAATTCAAGTCTACTTATACGCGTGCGGTGTTATGAGAAAAATGAAAGTTCTACCGGTTGAAAAAGATTTGACCGAGCACATTCTTATTCAAGTCTAACTGGCCGTAATTTGATTTTTATTTGAGTTTCTCTCTCTCTCTCTCTCTCTTTCCTAGCGAAATTACAGAGAATTATAAGTGTTATTTAATGCCTTAGAAAGTCGTACTTTCTAAGATTCATTGTGTACATATTTGCAGTTCTTGCGCTTGGCTCTTCCAAACGAAAACAAACTAACGCGTGAATGTACTTCAACACTTCGGACGGCTTGAAATTTTTAAAAAAACTTCCCTCGAGGGCCGTTATAGAAGCGCAATCTAATAACCCAATCGAGAGAGAGAGCTCGATCGCTGGCGGAAGCAAGTAGGCAAACACTTCAGGCTCGAGATGCTCTTTTCCGCGCTTTTGACTAATCAGAGCTATGTCTGTTCCTCTTCGCTTTTTTCCTCTTTACTTCACCCACGTTCGTTCGATCGCTTGCGCGAGTTTCGATTTTCCTCTGCATCGCCTTTTCGAGATTCTTTTGAAGTCACATACTCGAAGGGGTGAAAGAGTTCGGTTGTTACTGATCAAAATCATATGTTATATGCGGATCAATGTCATCCTGAACAGCAAAGTTTATAGGCGATACATTTTGTCATATCTATAAATATTGATCGTAATTAGCGAATACTTTTATTAAAATCTCGTTTTTAGACTTGAACGTTTTGGCTTAGAATAATAGTTGTTTAACCATCCAAACGATTATTTTTCTTATAATAGGAAAGTGCGAAATAATTGAAAAGTATACAATAAGAAAGTACCTATTTGATTCCTCTTTTTCTTTGGTGATTCTTTCGTTGCACTGACTCCGTTGCGCTTGGAAAATCTAGCTTTTCACGGGGTCGAATCAGGGAACAAAAATATCAGCTCGGGAGTCTTTTCATAAGTTTCGCCGGCATTGTGAGGCCGCGGAGTTATTTTATTGAAAGCTATGCTGCACAAGGTTTCAATTTTCGTTTTATTGACATTAAGTGCTACTCGTTATTGTTATTCTATATAGACCCGTTGAATATTTGTTATTTCTTTTTTCTTCCCAAGTTCGCGGTTATCGTATTGCGTTCTATTGTTCCTCTTCAATTAAAGTCTGTTTTTAGTAATATCAAGAAGATTGGTAGTTATTTCAACTACAAAATATATTGAGGATAGTTTTAGGTGGATTGAAATGTTGTATAAATTAACTAAAAAGACATTTTATATTATATAAAATCATAATGGATTGAGAGTAAAGCATTTTCGTAAAAGCAGTCGTAAAACATGACATATTCATACCGCACATAATGGGAAGTTTAGATTTCCGAACGATTACTCGATTAATAATGCTTCATTCAACATATTATAGTCTAATTATGATAATAGCAAACTTTATCTCTTTATGGGCCAGTAGCTTTTACGCGTAAAATCACAAAACATTGAAGTAAATAATTGCGCTGCGGATGAATGCATCACCGCGAGATGATTAATCTACTACATATTATTACTCGTCCGCATTGAAATTCATAATTGACCTGTGAACTTTGGATTATTTTAATAATAGTATGTATTAATATGTATTAATTCTTTTTCTCATAATTATCGTTTTAATTGTTGGTATAACTAATAATCGAAACAAACGCTCTGATGCAAAATCGAAAGTAGTAACATTGTTACAAGTAGAAATTGATAGTTAAAAAAAACACGATTGTCCTTGCATTGAATACATTTGTCCTGTTTTCAATTATTATTTCTTTACGATTCAGCAGACAATGTGACTCTTGGTATTGCGTTTATCGAGATAAAAACTTAATTAATTGCAAAATGTTGACTTGCAGAATTTTGATGTAATATCAGATGTCCAATCTTACAAATTATTTCGAATAATCACAGCAAATACATCTCTGATTTTCAAACATTGTCTTTTAACAATCTTATGAGAATTGATTTTAAAATTCTCATGTAAAAAACATTTGTTAAAGTTGTTTGCAAAACTGACAATCTTATGTACTACTGCGACCTACATGTAGAATTACACATTGCAAAGAAAGTTAAATTCTTGAAATTTTGCTCTCATCTTATCTTTTCACCGAAACGATCTTCCGCCCACTTAGCTCGAGGATAGCAAAAGGCGTGAAGAGCTCGATTTTCCGATAATTTTCCATTTTCATTACACGCGCGCGGTGCCGCCAGTTGAACGTAGATCGTCGCGATATTACGGGCCGCGGCGCATTCGAGAGATCGAATCGGGCGCTTATCGGTTAATTCGCCGTTAAAGGATTTTTCCGATGCTTCTCGTGGCTCGATTGCCAGGCGAATAGCATTGCGTATAACAGACGCCCGCAGGATGTTCATCGGTGTGGCTGATTGAGTTATTGTATCCTAATCTTTCCTATCTTGAAAAAGAGTTTCAATTTTTGACGGTTGAAGGATTGTTCACTTGGCGAAAATTGTGATAGAGATCAATTTTAAACTTTTTTTTTGTTTTATGCTTTTTTAGTTGATTGAGATTTACTGGAACAAGATTGAAGTTCTGAAAACACATCAAAGCAAAGTGCAGAAACGATTGATTGAAGTCGGATAAATAATTACCTATATCGCATCGTAAGTGCGTTCATTAACCAAACGTCAAGTTTGAGGATCGATTATAAAATGAATTCAATAGAATAATCAATCTTGATAAATGTGCGGGTAAATGAATTTGCAACAATTTTCACTTAAAAAAAAAGTATATTGTAAGCATTGAAAATCATTGAAATTAAAAATAAAAATATACACATTAGCACCGCAGTTTAAAATCGAGCTTGGCCACTTGATCGCAGCACTTGACTTCTTTCTCTCGCTGCCTACATATTTCTTGTTTTTCGTTTAGTCAACTATATACTCCACCGATACCCAGACGCCATGACGAAATCCGAAAGTCGGCATATTCCAGAACGCGCAACACTTCATTCTCCCGAATACTGTTAAAAACTTCGTTCCAGATTCGCCATACTCTTACTAGCCCCGCCGTCTTCTACTTGATTCCAGATGCGCTCCAAACTCGCGCAGAATCCACGAAGGTTGTTGTGGTGTGTAGGTAAGTACACACACAGCACGCCTTCGAAAGTCGCGCATCCTTTCACGCTGCTGCTGCTGCTGCTTGGCGCGTACATACACGTGACCCGAGTGAAATCCTACAGCGCAGCGGTGGATCGACGGACATTGGTGCCCGAGGCCTTGCGCGATATATATACGGACAAAATGAGAGAGGATATGTGGGAGGCCTTCGATATGGCAATTTTGCCGTGTATATAGCGAGAAAGGGAAGAAACGAAAGTGGAATTCATTGCGGACGCAAGATAGGTTTGGAGGTCAGGAACGTGTCTGCTGCGCTAGTCGCGTGCTCGACTGGTCGAGTTGCTTACCGGGTTGGTTTGGGCTTGTTATGTCACCATCCCGTGCAGTAAGTGATCCGGGATTCTCAGAGATAGGCTAAATGGTTGTTATTTTTATACGTTATGATACGAAGATGGCGTTCATTAAAAAAAGTTGGTGAAAGTCTGGATTCGTCAAAGTATAAAAATCTGTAAAAATTTGATAATTCAATCTATAAGACTAGATCTACGAGATACTTTAAAGTTGCTTCACGAAGAGCCTCGACATCGAAACAACCCATCTAACCATTAACACGAAGCGTGACGTTGTTTTGCAAAATGTCGCAATGCGTTTATGATGCAACAATAGTTCTTCGCATTCCCCACGACTAATCTTCGCAAAATATCAATACACTGTGTTGCAGATCCCAACCTATTTCCACAATTCACACAATAATCCAAGCTTCCTTCCAAAATATAAATATATACCGGCACATATGTTGGATCCTCCCCTCCGTTCCCCAACACTGTCCTTCTCTCTCTCCCACGGAGGGCATCAACTCTGCCGTTCACATTTCGACCATCTGTGTACTTGCGGCGTAATACTCACTCGCTACTTTTTGCACTTATCACAGCGCTTGCCGGGCGATTCGGAAGCGCGTGACTCGCGAGCGGCAGATAGCATCGTTGCGAATAATAATAAAAAAAACAAAAATGAAAGTTCAGAGGCACGTCTCGTTCCTCCGTCGGCCGCTTCCGCTATCTCGTTTTTGCGCGCGAGTCTTGGGAGAGTTGTTTTTAGGATGAGAGAAAGAGTGGAGTATTGGTGGTTATGAATTCGTAATGAGAGCGGCGGTCTTGACTTTGAGGAAAAAAATAAAAAATAAAAATTGATAGACGGTGATTAGATCTGAATAGGAGTCCAACGGAATTCTCATTTAATGCGTTTCCTTGTGTTTGTTTTTAGTCTCAACTTTGTCAGATACCATCAGCATGAAATTATGCCTTTATCAAGTGTTTGCAATTTTTATTTCAACTCACTTAAACTATATGAATACACATCTAATTATCACTTAATTTTATTTTTCTTCTTTTAATAGAATTCACGTAAATCATTCTCATTTATCAATTTTTGGTGTTGAAAAATGCGAATACTTTGATAATTGTTCTATTTAGTAATTCAACAACTTAGCATAGCACAGTCATTTATCATCGCTGGAGATGCTATTTGACTTTAAATTAAGCCAGCTTAGCGACATTATTTTTGCAAGTTCAGCGTCACAGGGTCTCTCTCCTCCGCTAAAGTGGGTTACTCGCGCAACGTAAGAAGGAAAACTTCTACGCACGTACAAACTAATTTTAATTCGAACTAGTTCATTGCCAACGAATATACGAGCATCGGTGTGCATCGTCGGAATAAAAGATTTCCACCGAATCCCGTGTGTATTTTTACCGTTCAATGATACATTAGATCGATTTTGATTCATCCGCCGTTGCACACTTTATAAATAAACAAAATGCAAAATCATCATCGAACTTATAAGAAAATTAGTTGTAAAAGTGAGCGTAGAGCGAGAAATAGCTTTCAATGGATCGATCAATTGATTATTATAACGCTTCTCTCAACGAGTTCGTGAGCTGAGGATATATCGAGTGAAAGGCGGCGCGAGGGCGCAAAAATTTAAATTTCGAAATTTTGAAATCCTTTTTTATGAATCCCCGTGATAAACGTTCGCGCATTTAGATGAGCTTGATAAAACCACGTGATCATAAGGCAAGTGTAGAAAGGATTTTTACTTTTATTCATAAAATTTATCGCATGGGAAGAATATTGCAAAACTTAACTGGTAAGCGAGCAACGATGAGAAATATTTGTATCTACAACAATGTTCATACACAGAACTTGAAAAACAATCCTTTCATAACAAATGTCAAGATGAAGTTCATTTGCTAGCGAAAAAATATAGCAATTTACAAGTGAATGCAATGTTTTTAAAGAAACCCCAGCTATATCGATATGCACGATGCAGGCAAGGAGAAACCTATTAAAAAGTTATTTGTTAGAGAAGAAAAAAATCTTTTCACATCGCGAAATCCGCATTTTCTCACGCGTATACTTCTGGACAGCTGTTCATGTAACGCAACTGCGAGTGTACAAAGTCATACACGTTATATACCATAAAAAAATTTAAGTAAGTTATAAAATTTAATACATTATGGCAGTGACACTAAAAGTCAGTATAGATACAACACCATTTATCTAAAGAAAAACAACTTCATTCCGTTACCGCAAATCCATTAAATATTCAACATTAATACTTTAATTGAGTAAGATACAATAATTGCAGCCCAAACTGTTCCTTCTTCAATCCCTTCACCTAAACCACGTGACATCATCGTGACGTACTTATCCACACGAGTAGCCGAAACCGCAGTACCCCTCCGACAACTTTTACTCAGCGTGGAACGCGAAGGAATCCCGTCTCTGTGTATGTGTGGGGGGAGTACACTCGTATCAATGAGTCTCGCAATCCGGTGCGAACCGGCGGTGCCTGTCTCTTTCGCGCGCACGCGCAGCAATTTTTGATCGGAGATCCCAAGGATAATAAGAAGGAAAAGAGTGGGGGGTATAGCGAGGAAGTTGTTTTGGTTTGAATATTGGCAGTAACAGTGCATACACTACGTTAACATAAAATTTTCCATTTTTCTTTTCATTCGGTACGTTTATCACTATAAATACACATCACAGTGCAAATTACTCCGACCCACCGGCGGCACTTTTTATTATCCTTGAAAATTGGAATTTACTCGAAAAATTAGCCACCACCGCATGTACGGCTTTATTCTCTAATATCACGGGCCACGCGTGAATTCAGACCTTGTACGCGGGGAGTCGAAAATTTGCGATCGCGCGCTTTCATGTACGCCGGCAGCTACGCGCGTACGCGCGATAACGTAATACAACGCGCTCGCAGATATTCCGGAGAGAGCACGAGCGCGTACGCGGCTGGAACAAAGCTTGTAAACGAGAGAGAGAGATATATGAAAGGTCGTAATTATATTCGAGCCTTTTAAGCTCTTTTTCTCGTGCTGCTGCTGCTGCTTTGAATTTATCGGTTTCTAATTCCGAGAATGAAGAGATTTGCCCGGGAATTCGTTAATTAGAGTTATATTTGTTATGTGGATTGGGGTTGTGGGAGGGAAAGAATGGAGGAACAAGGTTATTTTCATCGTTAGTGGAATTTATTTTAATCGGTCATTTTAAGTGAATAAACTACAGAAATTACATGTAATGGACAATAGAAATATTGTTTGTTTCAAGCTTAAAGTTGAAATACAAACTGTATAACAAATTTTCATTTCAAAATATGACTATTCATATTCATAGTTTATAAACTTTGAAGACTACGAATATTTGCATACTCAATTAAAATGTTCTTTAAAGTTACTGTTTTGAATAGTATGTCGCTCGTACCACTACGGTATTTTATACAACTTTAGCAAAAAAATAATTGAGGTCAGCGAATAATAATTGTTCTATTCTTCAAGTATACATATTCACCTGCAATATTATGCTAAAATCTTTCATTTTCCTTTATACAAACCATTACTAAACAACAATGAGACACCAAACTCCCCGCGTTCATAATTCAGGGTAATCTCAAAGATGCTCCAGTTTGATACTCCACAACATACGCAGATCCCGCACAAAAAACTTGAAAAATTTTGCGCCTCCAGTTTTTTTTTCACCGCGCGGCGCGCATTTTTGCACATTATTATTATACACACGCGACGACGTGCACGTCTACGCTATGCAAGAAACTCGCGGCGGATATCTGCTGCTGCTGCAGCTGCACGCGCGGGCACGAAATTTAAAAAGTTTATTCGCCCGCGATATAAAAATTTTACGGCCAATATGAAACTTTTAATCTTTTAGCATGTGTGTGTGTGGGTTGCGCTGGTACGCAAGTGCGCGTGTAAAAGCGCGAGCAAAATTTTTTATACGCGTTGTTGTAAGGAAGTAAGTTCTTAACGACTGACCGACTTGGCTGAGTGCGTGCGCCCCGCATGAGTGAGGCAAACATATTTGAACGGCGGTAAAGTTTAGTTTAGGAAAGAAGGAAACAAAAAATGGATTGATAATAGCGGTTAGCGAGGGTATGGGGACATTTATTATTATGGCTGTGCAGTGAATTATGCAGTAAGAATAAAATTTAATTTATATTATAAACTGGTAAGATGAAAATGAACATTAATTGGTATGATGGATTGCGCTGAATTAATTCGCGAATATTCTTTTATTAAAATAAGTTTATTAAGAAAAAATTAATTAGTTTAATTTATTGGATTAAATGTTTTATTAAATCTAGTAAAAAATTTGTTATCGTTATACATTTACAAGTACCAATTACTTATGTTGTATGGTGGAAATTATATTTAAAAACCAATATTTTAATATATTAATAACGCGTCACGTGCGAATAGCCGGTTGGGTAAAGGTTTCACGAAGCTAAATTATTTTTGGCCATTGTTTTCTTTATAGGACACGCTAAAAAGAAATTTTAATTTCTAGAAAGTTTTGCGAAAACATGTCAAGTATTGTTCAATTTCGTATATCCTTTCATTCATTTCCTGTGATTCTTGCAAATTATAATTATTCAATCTCATTTTGACATTATTACGTAATTTTAAAATAGCAAGGATTCAATAAACATCCTTTTTGGAACTATTAAAAATCTTTAACCTTGATCCTTGCATACATTAGCTATAACCCGCGACAACAATTTACAATGGCCATTTTTTATCCTCGTGTCCTTCACACACGAATACCTGCGAACAATATTCTCATATACCCCTGTCATAAAAATGACATTGTACCTTCAAAACACTTCAATCCCTAAAAAAATAAAATAAAATAAAATAAAATAAAACTAGATACTGAACCTCTTATAACTCGCAACTTGTGCTTTCGCATAATACAGACGCACTCGTCAGTGGAGCGAACTGCGATAGTTCCTAATTGCCGGCGATTGGCCACATTTCGCGTTTATACGAGGCGATCAATTGTGACGGCGACGGGCGTCAGCGGCCGAACGCGTGCACTCGACTGTCGCGTCCTCCGTCAAGGAGAACGATATGTGTAGCGGTTTAGCTTTCAATGTATGCCCCTTTCTTATATTGCGCGAATTAATCAATGGGTTTGGGCTCGTTCATTTTGAGGAGAGATTTGAGGAAAGAGTTTTGGATTGAGAATTTGGTTTACTTTTATTAATGAAGCAGAGTTTGATATGCAGTGTGGATGTTAATTGGTGGGGCGAGTTACAAAGCATTTGATAATTATCAGAAAAGAATGTATACTAAAAAATTATGGATAGAAATAGAAATAGTATAGTTTTTATCTCTTAAAGGAATCGGTTAAATTGTTGTAGAAGCTACAAATGCCACTTTATTAGCTATTATGACTACGCCAGTTTTTTATATACTATTTCTGTACAAAGTGCTTTTATATAATATATATCCATGTTCTTCATTGTATGTTATTACGTACCTGCAAACTTATTAAATTGAAATTAATTCAACATTTTTCCATCAATTTATTTCTCTATAAAGAGCTGTACTATGGATAATGCGAACAATGAAAAACTATACAAAAGAAAATATCGTTATTCAAAAGTTAATGTAAAAGAAAACGTTCATTTTGAAGAAAGGATGTGTTAACAAACCATAGTTTATAATTCAATGGGAAAATCGTAACAAATAGAATGTAACCTTAGCTATTGTTCTTAAAAGTATTTTGTAAAACAAAACATTGTAACAAATGTTTTCATCTTTTATTTCATTAATCTGCAACTACAATCCTACACACCATATTATCAAAATAAAATCGTCCGCATCAACAGCCACATGATTAATTGCACATCCTCTAACAGCTGTTACAGCCGATAACCATCAAAATCAATTAGACGTTCATCTCAAATTTATCTCCGATCGTAATAACTTTGAGCAAATTTAACTTTCGCAACGCCGCAAATTTACGCACTACACGCGCACACTCAATATCTCACGTAACGGCTCTAATTATATTACCATCGCTGACTGGAAAACGAGTATAGCGCCACTCTCGTCTTCTTTCTTCTCTCTCTTACTCATTTTCTCCATTAATTTCGCCGGAGCTGCAGTCGATGTCTCTGGCGTGTCCCATTAGCGAATGTTGGAGTGGGGATGAGCTTTCGTCGGAAATAGAACTCCATTGATCGAGCGGTTATAAACACGCGGCTAAAAATACGTGCGCGCGGCCCGTGCTGCGGATTTTTGTGCGCCTGCTATTTCGGCGCGGAAATTTCGGCGGGTAAATATAGAACACACGAAGAGGTGGAGAGAGGTAGAGAAGGAAAAAAAGAAGAATGAACTTCATGGTGGTGAGAGGTGTAACCTTAACCCTCGTTGGTGGGCGGCCTAGCTACACTGTTGTGTACTTTCTATTTTTAAAAGCTCCTGATTTATATGTTCTTACTTTAGAGGAGTTTTTTTTTGGTACTCTGTGTGTTTGTAAAGCAGGTGTGTATTTCATTAAGTGAAATGCGGAGACAACTCGGGCTCGTTCTTCGAATATAATAAACTAGTTTGAACATCGGTAATAGTATGTAGTCTATTTATTGTGTATAATTGAAATAGATTATTCTGTCAATGCGTGCATCATCGAGTGATGTAATAAGAATGCCGATAATTAATACAGTTTGATTGTAACACTGCAAATGGCCAATGATAGTAGTATTGATAATTAACAATAATCGTTATATCATATAACTGTAATAGTGATTGATCACCTTGGAACGCTTGCAACCAGGAACATTAGGAAATTATTGAAACGGGGTCGTCGTTGTCAATTACATACACAAAATTATATTCCAACAAGTTACAAATCTTCCTTCATATGATGCATTTCATACCTAATTACCAAATATCTGTTTCCTTAAATTAAGTTTCGTCATTATTCGTTCGTACGCCACAAACTCAAATCATAATATATAAGTATTCATTCACAATATCTTGTCATTTAATCGCCGCCAATCATCAGAAAATCCACGACATCATTTTGCATCAATGTCAATACAAATTCCTCACGATCGTAAAATCGCTTATTTATTTATAAATCCATGATTCAAGCATCATCATCAGCCGCTATTCTGACACACACCGTGTGTTTCAAAACTTTCGCGGTTTCCCCGAAAAACTCCTACCTGCTATGAACTATATCGCGGAAGCAGCAGTAGCAGCAGAAACATATCGTACCGAGACGACGAGACTTTGACGGCTGGCGCTCTTCTTCTTGGCAAGACGGGCGCGCCGCCGTCGACCGCGTCATCGTCGTCGGGGACGCTGCCGCGGCGAGAGATGCGCTCGCCAAAAATCTTGCGCTTGGCCGCGGATGCTAGTAGCGTCGCGACGCCGCGCGTGCGATCATCTACCTATTCGCCACCTCTCTCTCTCTCTCGTCGTGTTTTTCTTTTTCCGTGTGTGAACTGTTTGTGTTGTTATTATTATTATCGTCGTTTCTCTTTTTTTTTATTAGAGTTGAGTGAATTGGTTGTCAAGTGGAATCCATCTTATAGCTATACAGTAGTGCCAAGTGGTTCCTGAGAAATGTCCAATAGCGTGCACTGAGGATAGGATCGCGAAGTGACAGTAGTTCGGCTCCATGTGTTTACATAACCCGCGCGAGTGCCGCGAAGTTGGCCGCGGAGGCGTTTACGCATGCGCGTAGCGCTTTCAAAACAGCTCATCACAAAGGAATAACAAGAAAAAAAAAACAAACAAAAAACGGAGGTGAAGGTGTAGGCGGGTGCAGCTCGGATATGCATCGCGCCTCGTCGGAGGCGGCGCGTCGTCAGATCGTCGAGTTCGAGGAGCTGGTGTCGCGGTTCGAGCGCATAAACGACGAGCGCGAGCAGCACGGCTCCAAGAATAATCCCACCGGCATCAGCCTGGACTCTGGTCTCACCTGTTACGGCTACTACCCCGATCCTAACAATAACATCAACAACAACGGCGTTTTTGGCTCGACGGTGTCTTTGGATAGGCCGCTGCAGCCACAGCAGCCACAGCAGCAGCTGTCGGACTTGGCTATATTGGAGAGCTTAGCACGGTTGTCAAGGTCGACAGCCGCCGACAGCGCCAGCAGCAGCGCGGGCAGCTTCCTCGATCAGAATAGTTGCGCCAGTAGCGGTGGTGGAGTGCCGGTGTCGACGAGTCCGAGGCTCCACCTCAGCCAGCAGCAGATTTGTGACCAGTCGATATCACCAGCCAGGGAACAGGTGTAGGATCCGCTCACGTTGAGCGATCGATTGATCGATGATACTGAGGATGGCTTTGTTTGGCAATGGATGTGTAGCTAGGATTAAGAATTCTTGGATTTGCAGATGATTCAAGGTTTTTTTTTTTGGAAGGAGAGGCAAAATAGAGGTTCAATGTCATTTGATGAGGGATTGAGATTGAATAAAAAAAATTGCTGAATGTTTTCATTAACTTCCAATTAGAACATGAGAGTTGGCAGGATGTCAAAAGCTAGTTTGTAGCACTGACAAACGCGACGGATAAAATACATTGAGTGATAAACATAATGACGGTATAGCGCTGAATTTATTTGACTTGGGAGCAACTATTAAGTAACGGAAGTAATTGGCCAAATAATTGATTTATTCGGTGAGATTGTTTCATCTGTATCTTCATTCCTGCGAAATTCAATTTTCTTATAAACATATAGGGATAGTAGCATATTCTTCAACGGTCTAGTTTGTTATAGACCTAAAAATATGAAAATTTCTTACAATGATTTGTTTAGACATAATTTCAAAACTGATATAACAGGAAAAGGGGTTCTTCACATAACGAAAGAACACTTTTGTTAGCAAATTGCCAATGTTGCAAAAGTAGATTTTGTCCAATAAAAGAAAACTCAATTAGAAATATAAACAAATTATTATAAACAGTTGCACATATAACTATTTAGACAAAAAATTTACAAACAATTAGATATAACTTACGCCTCTGAAGTTGGCATGACACTTTCTATTTAAGGTAAAATACGCGTTGGTTAAACATGTGCCAATGTCGTTACCATAGCGCTCGTCTTTCTTCGTTTTCAGTGAGGTGGCTTGCTGACTTCATATCAATTTGACGATACTATTGTTTTAAAAATTGAAAAAAATATTTTTTTCTTTCTAGAAGTACAGTATTGTATGACGACAAAAAAGCGGTAAATTTCTATGTAGGTTTCGTTGCGATAGTACTTGTTTTAAATCAGTTTTTGAGGGGTGGCCTGCTAAATTAATATAAAGTTAGTAGGAAATACATTTCTTTTTTTTTTATAAAAAAACGTGGCCACAGTATCTTCGCCTCCAAAGATAATTGACGGATAATTTACGGCAAAATATCCAACAGTTTATTTTACCGTTGTATTTTTACAAGTGTCATGCCATCTTCAGAGACGTATATAACTTTGCAGGTTTTGAAATTTTTTTTAATTTTTATATCGATATCTTCCTCTGCAATTGAACACGGAATGAGACTTTCCTAATTAAAATTAGACGAAAAACAAATAAGATTAGTATTTCTTATTGAGGTTCTTTCTACTAGACAAAATCTTCTTTTTTCCTTATGTTGAAAAACTTTTTTTCTGGTTTAGCAGTTTTCAAATTGGACTGTGTCAGCAAATCATTGTAATTAAAGAGACAGTCTAACTAAAACATTGCAATGAACTATTTGTTATGTCATTGATACTTATATTTTCTAAAAGAACAAATAGTGGTAAATTATCTATTCTGATTATTAGAACTCAATACAACTATCAAATATTAAAATGATTAGATTCAGCAGTAGAGAAAACCAATCAGAAAAAGCATTCCATTTATGCTACGAAACTGTATCTTTTCCCCACAGCAAATCCCCAACTTTTTCAAAAAAACTTTTCTGGAACCCCACCGAACGACAATTGCAACCATTACCAAACAAAATCACCCCTCAACAAAGAATAATCATCATATCCCACCCCCCGTAACCGCAATCGGCCTAACCGAGCGACCTCAAATTTCGTGTGCGTACAGCATCAGCAGCCACCACCACCACAACAGCAGCAGCAGTCGCAGTCGGTCCGCGTAAACATCGGGATCGACGATGACCTGGAGATGATCCTAGAAATGGATCCGTCCATCGTGGACCGCGTGCCCCCGGCGTCAAGCGGCCACCACCGGACGGCGACGATGCCGCGGGCTACCACTCGACCGCAAGGCTGGTACTGTTGTGTGTCTATCTCTGTATCTCTGTCTATCTCTGCTGCCATCGCTGCTACACACTGTTAATGAGCGCGAGCGTCGCTTGGATGATGTTTTTCTCGTAGGTGGTTTCTCGATATACCCCGAGGCGACTGGGCGCTCGAGATGTAGATCAGACTAACTTCTTAAATGTCTTGTTGTTTCGTTGTTTTTTAAGTTTTTATTGACCTTGCTGTGGTTTGTACTGTGCAATTTGTATAATATGTAACTAATATAGTGTATTAGTAGATAAGTGATACGAGTGTGTAAAACAATATAAGATATACTATATTTTTAACTTTGTCTTATGTATATCAATATTAGTGATGGAATTTTTCAGCTGACTTTCTACAATGCTCGCAGTTCTTTGCTCCCTTAACATTCACTTATACTTGTATCTTTAAGGACAGGCTTGTTTTTGCGTACACTTTAAAAACATTTCCTTCGAAAAGGCAATGGAAGTTTACCCTGCCAATGACGTATCTGTTATTAATCACTTTCACCTTTGTCACGTGTTACAATTGAAAACCGATGCAAGGTTAAAAAAAAAAAGTTGCCACTACTGCAATCGATTGATCAATGAACTCATTTTTTTTCTTTTTTTTTGCTGTATCCTCGGTCTTGTCGCAATTTTTTGCATCGTTTATTAATACTCTTTTTAATCGTATAACCAATGTTTAAACATGAGCGATTTTTTTTTTCTTATTTCAAACTGTCCACTATTATGCTCCCATTATCGACTTTCGATCTTGATTAATATTTCTGCTCCTCGCTTTATCTTGCTCTATTTTAACACACTAAAGTCGTTATCCGATTCCATCCATCTTATCACCGAAATACTTCGCATACCGTACTTAAATTTGGACTCAAAAACCTTCGTTAACTTATTTTTCAAAAATCACGGATCGCACGGTCGTCGCTCCGGAATTTCTAATGAGCTGTGCCGTACGCTCGGAATGCCTTTGATTGAAATGCCTCGCTAATGAGGTGAGGACTCCTGGGAGTGGAGGATTCTCTTCCACTTTCCTCGCGGGTGAGCCTCGATTTCCACGCGATGATATTAATGGCTCGTGTCTCCCCTGCACTCCGTCTTGAACGGGAGTTCGATACTTAAAATGACATTTACTGCCGTGTTTCGTCATTGTATTGCGCGAGGCAGTGAAACGGTTTGTATTTGCGAGAAAGCACTTGAAACGTTTTCAATTATATGTGCACTTGTATGGGGGGCTGAGTGTAAAGTGAATTTGAGAAAAAAGGAACATGACTGTAATTGATTTACATCGCTTATTGCTTGTACATTTTTATGCGTAGGTTGCATCACAAATGTAGGTTGGTCGGTTTTTAGATGATTGTGACATCTGTAAATTGTCTTTAGTTGGAATGAACTATTAGAGAACAAATGACTTTTTAAATGTTTTCAGAAAAATTATTCTTGTATGATAAAAACATTGGTATTAGTTCAATAGTTATACATGAAGTAGTGTTACAAAAAAGTAGAATTTGTAGAATACGCAACGATATAATTAATTATGTTTCGAAAGTAAAAATTTATTATAGGCGTTCGTTTACCTCAAATTATATCAGCTTAAAATGAATTTTTTTTCATTTAATAATTTTACTTGACTTATGCTGGATTTTCGCATTATTATTAAAACCATCATACTTATGCTGGATTTTCGTAGTATTAGTAATACCATCATATTTTTCATATTTTCAAATTGGCTTAATAATTAGGTCATAATTCTCAATTATAAGTAATTTTCCCTCTATAGCGTAGAAAAATTAATTAAAATATCTAAATATTACATCAGTTAAAAATATGTAACATTATTTCTATATATGAAAGCTCAAATTTTTAATTCAAAGAGAAAAAATGTGACCTCCATACGAGCTTTTACTAAAATTACAAAATTTCATTTCTCCTTTTATTAACGCTGATGTAGGTTAAGATTTTCACAGTTTATTTAAACCCTGAATTAAATATCACAGGCCAAATTACTTTTTCCACTTTTCATTACGACTCCGTTAAAAATAATCTCTTGTATAATAATTCTTATCATTTATCCTTCCAAAAATCACTCCACCAATCAGCGCACACCGAAAATCAGATTGCGCGCGATATCAGGCCGCTAAATCCCTCCCGCGTGTCGCCCGTAAACAAAGCTTATTCGCCGCCGCCGTCGACGTCGCCGTCAGCTGTCATCTCTCTCTCCCTCCGTCTGCGGCCGTTAATCCTCCTCCTCCGTCTTCGCGCTGTATAGCGACGCTGCCTCCGAAAATAGCGTCGCGCGTTTGTTTTCAAATATTTGATAATGACCTCATCGCGAGAGTCTGAGAGAGGGATCAAGTGTGAACGTGCTTGAATGAACTTGATTCCTCAGATGCAGTTTTATTGTTAGGTATTGGAGTTTTTATTGACTGTCAAAGGTAATGTTATTCCGAACTTTAATATTCAAAATTTTTTTTGTGCCATTGTGTAAGGAATCATTCTTCGAGGATATTTAAAATAAAAGATCTGAACTTTCTTTGGAAGAAAAGTTTAAGCATATTTTATCATAATCTTCTATTTTTAGATTTCGATAATAAAAAAAATTATTGCGAAATCTATCAAAATTCATGGCCAGGAAACGTTCGAGAAATAACCATGTGGACTATGACGCTGTCGACATCGATCTGCACAAGTTAGAGCTACTGGCGCAGAGGACGATACTTGGATCGCCACACACACTCGCCAATTAGCGCGCGGCGCGCATTGCTTGAAAGACGAGAAAAGAAAAAATAATGATATTTCGAATCCTCTTTGAAAAGTTTGATTGAATTTAATTCCACTCCGTGTTCTCAAAATAACTCGCTAACGAATGTTCCGGAAAATTTCAACTGAAAAGGTTTAATTCGTCAAGAGGTATATAGCATATCCGTAATTGATACTCAAATAATTCATGACCTATATAGGTGTAGAATTATGTAGCCGGAACCGTGCTAACTTTAAAATAACTCACGCGCGGTCTTCAAAAATACAGTCGAGTTAGCACTTTACGTATAGTCCGAGGAAAAAAGTATATAGCTACAAAATATTTACCCCACGGTTATCGAGGACTTGAGCTGTCTCATCATCACCGAAAAAAATCATCCACTTGGCCACTAAATCCTAGCCGGATTCTCGTTCAGTCATTACGAGCAATCAGAGCAAAGCGGATTCTCATTCACCGGGGCCCTAATGCTCCGAATTGACCTCTGCGGATTTCGGGTCTACTGCTGAGTAGTCGCAGCAGCCGGTCACTGATCCATACTAACGTGCGCGTCACTGGCACAATTTATAAGTCTCTCTCCTCGTGACTGTAGTAAATACGCGCGCTACGCTATTGTATAGATGAACGAAGAGTCTAGGAGACGCGCGAAAATGCACGTAGGCAGACACGAGAGTTTTGTTCGAATGATTCGCGGGCTTTCAATAAGAGGTGATGTCAGAGGAATTTGGGGAATTGGTATATGCATAACCAACGGGGCTATTCACGTGACGGTATAAAAGTGTCGAGTCATCGTATCTCGATTTTAATTGGCTAGTGTAAACGTGGTTGAAATTGATATTGGCGTTTTCACTGGTAGAAGACAAAGCTGGCTATAACAGCGACCGCAGGCGATATCTAACCTAATGCGAGTCGCTGCGAACGAACGCTAGCCGTTTGAATATCGAGCGTCTTTTTCTCTCTCGACCGTTATCTTCTTTTTCTACAAAGTTCATCCACTCTTTCGCTACGTTGCGGTTCGTCAATACGCCGCTTTGCATCCTTTTGTCACTTTTTGCTAAACTCTCCTTTGTTATACCGCTGAATATAAATAGCCTTTTATACCTTTTGTATAATCACGGCTTAATTGGTCATTGGATTTTGCGTAAAAATTCAATTTCTCTTGAGAGTTACGAATTTTTTTGAGAATATTGACTCGACAAAGAATAACGATTAAATAATAATAACTGGGAAAAATTATGTAAACGTACGTTATCCGTTATACAGTATTTGTGCGATAAAAATTTCAAGCCAGAATGTACACAATATATATGTATTATTTTCATCCAAAAAAAAATGAAATTAAATTTTCGATTTAACAAAAAAAAAACAATTTCAATTTAATGCACGATGGCGCGTAAAATTGGATTTAGACGTGCAATACTAACGCGTAAAATTTAATTTTACAAACATTTTCTAACCATCAACGTAATTTCCTACTCTCTAAATTTTGTTAAACGCAAAGTCGGGCTCCACCATTACAAAATAACGAATAAATGTAAATACCCAGAATTTCCACTATAAAAATTAACGTACATGCGCAGTAAAAAATTAGACTATTCTGTAACAGTGCCCGACTTTGCACTGAAAAAAAACATTTAGATGAGCTTTCACAATAAGCTTCAACTCATCCCACTGTGTCCATTCCATTCCATACACTATACACTCCCGTGACAAGACCGCAGCAATAAGCCTTTGAAACGGGCGCGCATCTAAGATCCCCTCCCTCCATATCTGCTATAATCCATCCTCGACGTCTCTTCCGGGACACGCATCCGCCTCTCTCGGGGTAATGCATCGCGTAGACGACGATTCTCGGTTTACCTCTGTACGCACGCCACGTTCGATGGAAGCGGTAGAGAGAGAGATAAGAATCTAAGCAAGGGGTTATGCAAATGCCCGTGGATATGAGGTGAAAGTTGCATTGGCGAACAATTATATTGTTCATCGCGCACACATGTGCTTTTTCAAAACACGAGTGTAAAGATGTTGAAACAATGTCGCCGCAGCTAATAAATTCTACCTCTTGCGCAACACTGATTTTTGCGCGCGTTACGATTACAATTCGAGAAAAATTTGTGGCACTTTATTAGCGCGTGTAATAATGCCTTCCCGTCATGTTTCGCTCCGAGCCGTTTACGCGGCCAATGAGCGGCAATCAAAAACGATACCGCTATCGTCGCACGCACGCTGTATTATACAATCACTGGCCTGTGTATCGTTTGCTCTCTGCGCCGGTGTAGGAATCATCAAGTGCCCTCTTACCCCCTCACCCGTGATAGGAGGGGATATATTTTGCCAGTCTAATTTATGCGATGAATGTGAATTAGTCGACGGTGGTGTGTCACGTTGTAATTGGGTTACCATTATATTATCGTGAAATCTAAATACCCGTGAATATATAATTTGTTTGATCCTTTTAGGGGATTTTCGTTACCCTATAACGGATTTAGCATACCGTTAATGTGGTTTTGAATAAACAATAAAGGGAAGACAAACAAGTATATTAAAATTAATAATAATAAAGTTAATATTTGAAAGTAAAATATAAGTCGAGGATTACGTATTTATTCTGAGAATTTCTTATTATTTTAAGAGAGAAAAAAAAAATGATTTTTTGATCCAGACGAATAAATGTTTCTTCATACAATGTAGACGTCGGAATCAATAGATTAGTAGATAAGAGTGACGCAACATATTTTATTCTAGAAATAAAACTAATAGTTCTTGCACAATCTGTGAGATGTCTGGGCTCTTCGTACGAATTTTGAGGTTTCTTCTGAAATTGTAGATAAATCAGCCAATCCTTGAAGAAAGAATTTTCAAAAACCAATCCTACTATATAATAAAAAAAACTCAGTCGAAAGATATCCCAATTCTATACGTCTCCACAAAATTTCAAAGCGATTAAGCCAATTTGAAAGAAAATCACTTTTTTTTTAACTATTTTTTTCAAAAATAATAAAGGACAAGATAACCCTGACAAAACATTAAATAAAATCATCAACGCCGTTAATACTGGGTACGCCTCAACTCGATGCGACGCGAAAATTTCCGTAATCCGAGGCAGCGAGCGAGAGCGAAAGAGAGAGAGAGAGACTCTCGAGTTCTATCGATTTCACGTAATCCTGTTTGGCGAGAAAGTTTATATCCCCCGCCGGTCCCCAGACCCGTGCGGCGAATTAATTAAGTACACATACACACACCCACACACATACACACACACCGAGATAGAGATAGCAAGAGACACGGAACGACGCTGTATTATTCTTGCGGTCGTGTGTCTCGTAATGAGGAACAAGGCCGCGTGCGCAGTTCGGCGCTTTTTGCCCGTCGAGGACGAATAATCGAGATATCGAGCCTTGAGGCTATACTTTCGGACAACAAAATTCAGGGTGTCATTTGACGAATATTTTCGGCGCAGTGTCCTTTTTTTCCGTATCCAAATTACAGATTGGGAATTTGCGCGCAACGCGCAGTCGTGCGGAAATATTCGCAGCGACGAATTTAATGAAACTCGCCGTGTCAAAGAGTCGCAGCGCTCTAGTCCTTTTGAACCGACGCTGTAGGATACGGTATGCAGGCAGGCACATACCGACAAGAGATTTGTAGCAGTAGGTATACGATTTTCGATTCGCTTTCCAAGTCCCTCTGTCGTCGATTAATCCAATCAAAAGTCGAGGCCATACTCGAGCTCTTGTTTTTGTTCCCCTAGCGAAAGAATGGACCCCCCGCGCCTGTAAAGATTTTCACGAATGTCGTGTGTAGTACTGGCCTTTTTGACATTTTTGATCGCTCAATTCAGCAATGCGAAATTCAAATATCGTTCAATTTAGCTACACCTTTGCCGAAAAGTATTCGCGTTAAAAGGGCTTAAAATGCAGCTGAGTATGTATGAGCCTTTTAATTCGCGCGCGCACAAAAAAAGCTTTTCCATTACCCTCATTCCTCACATTTCGCAGCCGAGTTTTAATAAACTGCACACACACCCTCCTGTTATAGTCAAAAGCTTAAATTTCTCTCTCCTGTCGAACGCGCGACAAAGTAATAATTACCGCGCGCACGCGCTAACGACACTTCATTACTGCGCGCGACGATTGACGCGATTGACACGCTCGTATAGTGTGCAGTAGCGGAGGCTGAGCGCAAAATTAATTAAACACTGCAATTTTTAATTTAACGCCTTCTCCCGCCCTACTCATTAAGCTTGCGAATTTTCAAAGGTAAAAATACACGCGCGAACTAACGAGAACGCGACGCGGCGGTGCTGACCCCGACGCGTGTGTGCGATTTTCTTGGAAAGCGTTAAATTTGTGCGAAGAAATGCCGGTTTGATAATGATGTGTGTTTTTAGGGGCTAAGAAGGTGCGGACTGCGGGAGCGTGAAGTGATTTCGTGCTTTAGAAAAAATTCATTTAGGGTCGCTATAATGGTCTCTTTAATCTAATAGGAAAATCCAAACGCGCTGCGTGCGTACTATTCTGTTTTTGAGGTTATGAATATAATTTTTCAGTATGATTTCATTTTAATTAGTTTAAATGATGATTAAATGATCTCATAACCAAATAATTTTCCAAAACATAAAAAGATGAATTTTTTTGTTCTGTTCTGATTTAAGTATAACTTGGTTTTAAATAATTAAAAATAAATAATTCGATTTAAAAAATTCAAATGTAGCAGAAGTAGCAAATTTTCGCGCCTATTCCTTACATATCAACCTTAAGAGAGGATTTTTGGGGCTTCAAATGTCAGAAAATCGCTGTATCTTTATATATTAATGGGTTATTCGGCAAAATATGCCATTCCCAACGCAATATGCAATGCATACTAATTTCCTGCTACACACTATTTATTTCAGTATATATTGAAGCATCTTTATTTCGCGTGGGTTTATACATCGACCGACATACGCTCTCGGCGTATTTTTCAAATATTTACCGACTTCGGGTTTTCTTTTTACCGCGGTTGGTTGGCGCGCGAGTATCAAGACGAATCCCTAAAAAGTCTTAAACGCGAGGTAATGGAAAAGCCGCTCTCTCTCTCTCTCCGCAGAGAAACGTCGAAACGTCTTAGGCGTAAATCCGCCCGCGCGCAGGAAATGAAACAGCTTTGCGAGGGCGCAGCATCAGCCTGACCTACTTCGCCTTTATATTAACGGTTTTCGAAAAATTTAACGATTCGCGTGTTAATGACAAAATTTAATATATCAAAGTTATACGAATTAATTATTACAGCAGCCGGTTTTATATACACACGTGTGTAACATCAAACGAAATATATTTGAGCTAAAATTATATTCTCTCATAGCTTTCGTTTTTTCCGCCGACGACGCATAAATTACAATAATTACAGGGCAGTACTCGCGTGCGCGCGAAAACGTATTAATAATGCGGACTTTTTCAACGACGTCGCTGCTGCTGCTGCTGCAGTGTGCACCCGCCTCGCAATTTCAGTTTCCTTAACAACTCATTAACATAACCAGATATACACTCGCTGGTAATATGCATCCGAAATTACAGGGCTGAATATGTACATTCGCAATTATAACGCGCAAGGGAGGGAGAGGGAAGTAGCTGGGGTTTGGGTGCGAGAGTGGCTGTCTGGGATTATCTTCTATATTTTGCGAGCGAATGGGCAAACTTATTGATTAGGTGTGGGAGCGAGAGTTGAGATGTCAGAGAGTAGAGATGTTAAAGAGGTTAGGAGAGTATTGTTGCCGAGTCCGATATTAGGATTCATTATGGCTTAATTAGTGGTACTTATACAGAGAGAAAGAAATTCGTAAAAATGACTAAAAGTTTGATAATTTTTACCAAAGTGTCAAGTAACCCGGAGTCAGACCTGAAAACCCGAATTTTTTACCAAAGTTGTTGGCACTTTTTACTTAAAGTTTTGTAAATTTTACAAAAAGTTTGGTAAAAAAGTGAAATTATGAACGTAACGTTTCGTAAAAGTTACCAAAGTTTTAGTAATTTTTATGAATTTCTTTCTCTCCGTGATACATACTTTATTACTGAATTCTAATGTACTTCGAAAATTATTCTTAAGACTTACTTATCACGATCTTATTACGTCAAGTTTAAATGTTATTAAAATCTAAGGATGAACTCTACCTTAATCCACGTATTTTTATAAATCGAATAGAGCATTAATAAACTCACACACCAGAGCGATGAAGAAACCGACGCAAAAAGCAACTTCTTCAGCCCGAATAAACCAAAACAAAGCTCCCACCCGCGCGAAACTCCCGGCACTCATGAATTCTGCGCGCCTGCATTATGCACTCGCGCATACACACACCCAGCTCCCCGGGCTAATAACAATAATCATAATAACCACGCGCGCGATAAGCGCGAGAGGCGGAGAGGAAAGGTGTTTTTCGAGGCGCGAAAGTTCGCGCGCGCGACAGTACGAGAGGAGGGATTTTTTAAGGTTATGCCGTTTTAAGGGGATATATTTCGCGTTGGAGAGTTCAAGAGAGAAGGAAAAAAGTCCGTGAACGGTGTTTACTGCGAGTACTTACTTCGGAAGAGTTTTATTTGGAGTCGATTCGCGAAGTGAGGAAAAGAAAATTTTCCAATGGAAGGGGGGGTATATTTTATAGTGAAGTTGGATGATAAAGTTTTGGAATTGTTCGAGTGGTATTTATTAGTACAGTTGGGTTGAGTACCCGCTGTATTTTGAATTTACACGGTGAATGGTATTTTATAATGTATGATGGACAATAATTTGTAGTATTTAATTTAACAGTCGCGATCATGAAGTCGTGCGGTTAACTCGCAGCGGTATTATCTCTGAAATTAAACAAGTAAAGTATGCAGGTAATATTTGCGAGGAGATTATAAAACGGTATATCGAGAAAAATGCATTTTTTATTATTTAAAATTATCAGCGAGGGTTCTCGATAAGATTAACTCGATCCTCGACTGCGCTGAGTGCGCGACACTTTTAACAGAAGTTTTTCAATTTTCCATTCGATAGCTAATGCTTGCCTGAATTTGACGTTTTTGTTTACTTTGAAATTTATTTTCTTTTTCGAATAGGGTTTTTTCAGAGAATATTTTATAGAGAACATTTTGTGTAATACAATTAATTATTATCATAAACAATTAAAAAGAGGAACAAATACATTAGTTTTAGGAAGCTAAGTGCCAATGTATATTGGTAGCAGTTTTCTTATGCACTTAGTTACTCATTTTGATATTTCTCATAGTATGTCAACTCAACCTTTTTTCACTATATTAGGAGCCACCTCTTTTATTAAATATATATTAAATATAGATTTGTTTTTCATTCAGCACAGCACTTTATAAATTCAGCTTGATTTTCTATCGACGAGTTGTATTCTCCCACGGTATGTAACAACATACCTACCTCCTTAAATCACCATCCGCGTAAAGAATCCATGCAAATGCGCGTCGCGTATGTGAATGTCTTCTCCCCACCCCCTAACCACGCGAGCTTTAATTGCCCCCTTATTAGCATGCATCCTCAACGCCCCGTGTAATTAACGTAGCGCGCGCGTTTTACGGGATACACCCAGCCTAGTGTAATTTTGTTTACGGCCTCGCAATTGTTGCGGATGCACATAGGATTTGCATCAACCTTGGTTACAGGAATGTATATGTGGACAAAAATTTGGAGTTGGGGAACGAGGAAAAAGAAGCGTGTATACGTAAAAAACTAGCGGGCCCGCGAATGTACCGTATTGTCTTCGGCTCGAGTGAGGAATGTTAAATGAATTCTCACTGATGCGCGACTTTGCGCGGATATTATAAAGTACTTGTAAAAACACACGCGTTTGCGTCATATACGCGCGAGCGTATTTTTGTATCTAGAGCAGTACGTTTTCGCTGGTTTTATAGGATGGCTTTTAGCGAACTGAAGTACAGCACTCACGTGATTCTACATTTGACTCTTGGTAAAGCTGATTCCCGTAACTATAGAAATTTCGTTAACCAACTAACCACTGACGCTAGACCAAGTACAGCTGAGACCCGAGCGCCGGCGCATCGATTACCTTCACACCGATCTCATTGCGCAATGCACGCGCTACGAACAATAATGCGAACCTTACCCATATGCGCGCACACGAATGAACAATGCGACTGTGTGCACGGCCCAGGAGGCGGAAACTACCGCGCGTGCGGGAACAAAAAAAGAAACGAGAAGATATTTTCGGCAGCGCGCTCTTAGAAAAGTTGGATAGCTGCCGGGCCAGATTAATGAATGCTACACCCGCACGTGTAGACGTTTGAGATACGTGCACGTCTCAGAGGTGTGTCTGTGCCCCCACCCTCTCTCTCTCTCTCTCTCTCTCTCTCTCTCTCTCTCTCTCTCTCTCTCTCTTTCTCTCTCTTTTTCTTTCTCGAGATGGAAAAGAATTGAACGTCAGTTGTTTGTACAAATGTTTAGGCGCTGAC
>UXGD01000630.1:0-51598 GCA_900474315.1 Torymus auratus
ATCGTACAGCACTTTTTGATACGACGTGCGGAAAGTTCGATTTTCAGCACACGCTTTTTGCCAAGCGTGCGGGAATTAGAACTTTGCGCACGTAAGTGTCGAAAACAAATTTTGCTTTTTAATTATTAATTTTTGACCCTCCATGCGTAGTGTTGTTCCAAATCATTCAAGCAACCTGTAAACAAATTTTCAGCCCAAAATATGAAAAACTGCGGAACTAGTTCCATTTTTACTGCTGCCCCAATTACCACTCGGCCGCGTTGTCGCATACAGATGCCGTGGTTGTCGCCCGATCGTCAAGGCATCAGTCAAACAAAAAGTAAAGTGCTGATTGAATTGCACTCTTAGCCCACGATAATTATTAGACATTAATATATGAAACTCAAATATAAATTATATCGCCGACGGTATTTACTTACGGAGGCCCCGCGCGCTTTATGGTTCACCTGGAATTATTCAAGTCGACAGAAAAACTTCATTAGGATAAGAGTATAGTCGGCATTTGCGCCAGGTGAACGACTTGATGAAAGAAGTTTATTGCACTGTCGTACGACTGTCGTTATATTTATAAAACAATATTTATAAGCAAGCCGGTATATTATTTTCTTTTTTAAATTCTTTACAAAGATAAAGCACAGCCTATTTCGGTGTTAAGTTGAAAATTGTGTAAGTCGATCTATAATGTATATAATCAATCTTTTATTTTATTTTTATCCATTTTAAAAGCTACGCGCGCTTGCGCCATACTTTACTTTTTCGCGATATGCAAATCAGCGTATTCAAATGTAAATAAGAACCGTGCATTATTAAAGCAATCATATTTTTAAGCGAATGAACTTACAGGATAATATCTCATCGCAGTGATATGAAAACAAGTAGTGGTGGTATATAATACAATACTTTTCACTTTTTAACGCAAACGAAATAATAAAAAGCACATAAGTGAACATACGAATCCCATAAAAAAACAACCCCTATCTCTGCCAGGGGACTACAACCACAGATACACCCACCTTTCATCCTCACGAGAGCATCAGGCGACAACCCGGTGACGTTCATTAGCCGCGACATCGTCGACTATAGTATACAGCACACTCCTTATACTCGCTAATAATAATCGTTCGCGAGAGCTACCTCGCAGAAACTCTCCTCCGCACACACGTAACGCTGGTTAGCGCTGTCGCACGCTCTTTTCGCGGCGCGCATTTTCACCGGCGGCGCAGTTCTCAATGTCAAACGGCCTATGCAGCGGAGGGAAAGTAGCGCCGCACCGTAGGTAGCTAATTGAAAAAGGCCTGGCAATTTGTGATGTGTGTGCGCGCATATGCACACACAATGCGCACGTCGTGGTTCATCGACTCTCACGTGTGTTATATATATGCGGCACAGCTCGTTTTTCAGCGACGAGTATGTGGCGTCGATATAGGATAATGAATGACGTGAAAGCTCTGTGCGAGTGTAGAGACGTAGTTTTTCCAGTGCACGAGCGATTTACGTATAAGGTTGTTTGGGATATGTATACTTATACGGGGAGGCGTTTGAAAAAAAGAAAGTTCGATAGAGATGCGTATATGCGTCCGATTTTTGCGCGAGAGGATAAAAATCTTCGTAAAATACGTTTACCGCGCATTTTTTTGAAAATGAATTTTCTCGGTGTAAATTTGCGGTATTTTATTGTATAACGATTTCAAGTTTAACGAAAGTATCCTTGGCCATCGTGTTTTTCGCGTGCGCGCGCGCGAAAGTTTATCGACCTGTTGCCTCACGAGCTTACGGACATAACAAGCTGCGCGCGATATTTTCGTTCATTATATTAACTCGAGCTGCACATTCGGCAAATAAAAGATAGCTATATATCGGAAATAAGAATCACACATATCTTTGGAGCGGAAATAAATCAATTTAAATTAATCACATTATATATAAACATACATATGCATACATTGACTTACGTGCATGCCTTTCCTTATTTCTCGTTTCATAATCTCTCGCAGCGTAAACATAACCTTTGAAATACGCTCAATTATCAATGTTATACAAAAAAAACGACGCGCGCACGTAATCATGCAAATATTCTGTCGGATCGCAAACATTCCCTCCGTATATGTATAAACACGTCATTTATTTACATCGATCCCCATAAATATATAACCGCTTCCTCGAAATTTACATTTTTCTCCCTCATAATCTCAAAACGTCGTCACAACGCAAGGGCGACGAATTCAAGTTTCCGCGCGCGTGTAACTAGGCAATCGGCGCGCGTTCCGCTTTCTTACCCTTCCGGGACATTCCCGCGGCTCCTTCTGTTACAGTTTCTCTCTGTCGCGACTGCAGCCCGAAGAACTGCTAATGCTAATCCGCGTGCAATTGCCGCGATTACGCCCGACGGGAGGAGGAGCGGGACAAACCGCGAAATTTCACTTATTTATTGTTGTTCTTGCAGCGAGAGAGCTCTCGACGCCGGCTGCAGTCACCGTGGCAATTATGACTTCGTTTCTTTCGCGGCTCTAATTGAAGTTACGCTTATTGCGGAGGAAGTTTTCCACCAAGAGTTAATTGCCTGGGTATTGTTTGCCGAGTTAAGGTCTGGGTTCAGCGATAAGTTTCGTTTGGTTTAAATTGTTCATCGTGTATAGTATATTTTGATATATATACAGCAATGCAGTCTGGAAATGTATTTTTATTATGTTTATATAGGTTTGTTTAATTAATTCGTTTTACGAGCAATTGATCGGTATTATATTCGTTGATGAAAATCGTTTTAGTATATTTCCACGAAAAACTACTGTGAAACAAAATGGCCATTAGCTTCAACATTCAATATTGATACTGTGAAATAAGAATAAAATATTCTACAAATCTCGTGTTACATTGGAAAACGCTATTTATTTCGACACGGCAACTTAACTAAAATTAACTTTCATGTGCACGTTAAAGCTAATAGATTTGATTTCAATTCAATTATAAATTTAAATTGCGAAGTAAATGGTTTCATAAAACGTTTAAGGTTACACGATCAGCTTGTAAAAAATCACAGAAAATCAATATAAATTACAAACAACTTACAAAAATTGACAAATTTTATAAAGTAGCCAATAAATATAGATATACGCATTATCGTTTCGAAAGAATTCTGAAAATCTCATTACACATCGACAGAAATCAATCGTACACGCCTCCACGATCAAACCCGACTTTTTCATTCAGTCTCTCCCACCCTCGCCGCGAAATTCCTCGCTCAAAGCGCGGATCAACGACACGTGAGAGCCGTGTATAAAGCTGCCGCGTAAGGACATCACACTAACCGTCGCGTAACCTCCCCAGGAGAAGTCGTCGACCACTGGCACCTCGATTCGGTGAAAATAATCGCCGCGCGTGTGTGTGTGTGTCACGCGCCGTAATCGGAGAAAGTCGTTGACCCTCTCTTTCTCTCTCCCCTTTCTCCCGTCCGCAAGCGCGAGGTGTGAAATTTTCGTCGACGCGACGGAAGTTGTTTACCCGCCATTCGCGTACATATACTCGCCCACACGATGCTGTCGCAACACGATCGCCGCGACGTGCAACGACCCTATGTACGTACACAGCTCTCGATCTTTTGGGTGTAAGTGTATATAGATTGCGTAAGGCTGAGGGACGAGGCGAAAGACAAACATGTTTATCGCGAGGGAGAGAGAGAGTTTGAAGTTGCTTCGATTTCGTTTCGCGAAGGAAGTGTGTTGCAAGTCGGACTTTCCGAGAAGATGGGGCTCGGTACGCTTTTGCACACGTCAATTATTATAGAGGCTTGGCCACGAGGTAATAATTCCACGTATGAGTGTGTGGACAATGATTACCGTGATTGGGAGAGTTGCGTCATTCGATGCGCCCGATTAGACAGGAATTCGGTCTAAATACTGTCGCCAGAGTGTTAAAAATTTAAGGTGATTGTTTAACTTGTTCTTTATGCAATAGATAGGGATTTAGGTGACGGAGATATAGATAAAGTTGTCGCGTGTAGAATGATTGGGTGTTATTCTATAATAATGGAAACGTTTGGCGGTATTTAAATTCGAATCTTTGCTTTATTTTTTTAATCAAATGAAAATTGAATTTCCTTCGCTAAATGGAAAAGGATATTCTTACAAGAACTCCACATTTTATTATACATATATGAGATACTATTATACTTGATGTCATAAAAAAGTCATATATCATTCGCTATAATTATTTGAATTTGAATGAATAATAAAAAGCAATTCTTTTCCCAGCTCTAGAAATTCATTTAAAATCATTGAAACGTCTCTAAAATACATTACCGACAAATTAATATTTAATAAACCCTCTATACGCGAGCCGCGCTAGCTTCCTCAAAAGACGCGGGGAGAAAAAGGTTATAATAAACTAGGTATAGAATAAATGATGACTTCCCCAGTGTATATTTTAGACGCGAAAGAAACGGCGAATTTGGGTTAAGTTGTAATATATTATCAGAACTTCATAATTGAATCATCGATATGCATTAAACGATAAGCTAGCTGCCGCGCTCGCTCTCGGAATATTTCTCAGGCCGGATATTCCGTTTCCTCCGCGCGCGCCTGTGGGGCTATAAGATATTCCAATAATGAAAATTAATTAATTGATCGGATCTTCGCCGGTGGCTTCCGCATTATCTCACAAGCTCAAATTGCCCGCGTATATAGGTACGTTGTTTCAATTATACGCGAGAGCGAGAATATTCATACAATCAATCGGAAAGAATTAAGCGACCTCTGCATCTTTTTATATTAGGCGTCGGAGCGAAGGGTGGATTATTGAATGACGGTGCAAGGGAACAACGGATGTGGAAAATTTCTATTTTCGATTGATTGGGGAATTTTTAATTTTTTATGTAATTGATAAGGAATAACGGGACTTTTGTAATGTGCGTTTGGTCGTTTGCATATAATCAACGTTTATGCGTGTGTGTATGGGCTCTTCCGGTAATATGAGGGACGACAAGGTGACACGTGTGGTTGTTGTTGCAGTGTCATAATTTTTGATAAAGATAATATGGAAAATTATTTAATAATCGTTGAGAAACAAACAGGATGTACCGTTTGTTTTATAATTTTTTTTTAAAGTTGAATGCAGATTATCTTCTAATTGCGCTCTTGCAGATAAAAAAAATATTTAAATATATTTATGTAGATAAATATAGCTGGATTGGCGACGTGTCGGAATGAAAAACAATTTGTTGCTATACAGTAAAATGAAAACTCGATGATGCAATATCGCGACCCATTTACGTAGCTATAAATCTTATTAAAAATTTAAAAGTGAGGTGTACTACATTTAACTTAACGGAATATTACCAAAATATTTATCATTTTTCGGGGGCAATTTATTATAAGCGGTTATTGAATCGATAACATTGTTTCTGAAAATATAACTAAAGTGAGTCAATGTTTACTCGTGATTGGGATCTATATAGATGTGGAAGGTATATCGCTACCGACTATGATTAATTAAAAAAGATCGTATTTTTCTATATACTTGGAAAGAAAACCACAATTATTATTTAGAAAAAAATAAGTAGTTTTTATTCATTAGAAGCGTAGGAAAGTCCATGTCAAAAGTATATAAAGCGCGATAACAGGGAACAGCTCAATTTCGGCTAAGAATAGACTCGCGACCACAATTGCCGTCGACAAGCCGCCAATTATCTTATCTGCGTTCACGCAACACCGCATTGTGTCATTCTAATCTCTCGCATCGGATATACTAAATTTAATTTTTCTTTCTCTCTCATCGGCTCGTAAAAACCCACCGGGGGAAGCGTGGAGTTGGGACACGTACGCGCTGTTCGTCCGGTAGCCGATTGTATTGACGCTACGGCGAAACACGTCGTTACTACTGTAGAGGATGAATGTTGGTCGAGTCTTGAATTATAAATACAAAATAATCTCGTTATTCTTTTTCTAAATGAAGTGTTTGAAAAGTAATAGAACTATACGATAATTCAATTATTCGATGATACATCTTCGGTCACCTGTTCGTTATTCGTTATTATGATATAACATTTCGTGTATTATTTTAATAGAACAAGATTAAATAAGCTGCAGTTTTTAAATATCTTCGTAACCGGTTTTCTATTCCGCTCAACGTAACGGTATCACTAAAACAAATAAATTAGATTTCCCAAAACATTTCGATAAATAAAAGCTCGAATGTGTAGAAAGATTTCCCCACATAATACCAACAACCCAAAGTCAATAAAAACACATTTCCCTTAATTTTCACGATGAAACCCAACCTAACCACATCTCTCTCTCTCTGTGCACTTCGCGCGCAAAACTACCTTAGTGAAAAAGAAAATGGCACACGGTTACTTTCCCCGCTTGGTATCTCTATCTATAACCCGCGCGAGCGCGCGAAGAAAGTCGATCAGCAACAGCGGCGGCGTCTTGCACCGGCGATCTCGAAAAAAATCGCGCGCGCGTGCGGCATTGTCTCGTCTAATCCGCCGAGTTTTCTAGGTCTCGGCGCTCGCGCGGATTTTCAATAGAATTGCGCTCGCGCGCGGAACTTTCGAATGCACTTGCGCGCGCGCGCGCGAAGAAAGTTGCAGCGAGCGGAGAAAGCTAAGGTTGGAGCGCCTTATAAGCGCATTTCATAACTGGTTAACGTTCCGTAACGTGGGAATGACGGGAGAGAGACAGAGGGAGATGGATGCATGGCTGCGACGTCGTCCTTTGAGTAATGATGGGCGATAGAGGCAGAGATAAGTATGAGGAGGTAATGAGTGGGTCGTGAGGCCTTCGTGGATATACATTTTTTTTCGGGAAGTTTTGGGAAGATTGGAGAAAATGGGGATTGATAGTATCGGTACAGTTTGCACGTGGAGGAAATATTTTACGGTTTAGAGTGAATTTCTGAGTTGAAAACCGGTAAAATAGTGTTTTATTATAGTTCTTATTATTGCAGAATGTTTATACAAATATTGTTATCATAGATGTAGTAATAGCGATAAGTAGTAATAGATTATCGAACAGACATTCCAGATTAGAACAATAAAAGTTACAATAATTTTGTAACGTGCTATTCTCGTAATTTTATTTAAATAATATTTACAAACACAGTATTATAGACGGCAAATAGCGCGGCAATTATTTATTCTAGAAATATGTATAGACCTAAAGCATGAAAGTGTATGCAACAACAGTACACTGTTTCTCTATAATAACGATGAAGTAACAACAAAATCGTCATTAAAACTATACATAAAATCGAACTTGCAACAACTGAATTATTCGCTGCGCAAATATATAACCGCCGCGTTAACATTTCAAATCTATTTTTCCAGTATAGGCATTCTTTCGGCCAGTTGCACAAATATTATCACTGTCGTTGACCAGCGATGAACCTCCGCGGTTTATTGACCTCGCGCGGCTGCAGCAACAATTGTTATTCCTCGCGGCGTATTTTTTTTCTGCAAAATCAACGAAAAGTCCCGGGGATCAAGGAAAACATTCCCAAAAACAACATTTTTCTGCCACTGACAGAACTCTATTTTTAATCCGTGACAGAGCTATATCGACTGCATATATATAGCTATATGTCCGCGTTATCGAAAAAAGAAAGCCAAGCGGATCGTTATCGGTATCTTACGAGCGATTATAAAGTACAACAGCGAGCCTGAATTTTCCTTCGCAAAACCATCGCCTTGTTATTATTATTATTCTACAACCAATTAGAGCCAGGACTGTTATTACTACGGCGAAACATAAAAAAAAGTTTCAAGAACCTCCACACTTTCTTCCTCCGCAAACTATTACAAAACTTTCTTCCTCTCCCGCAACTTCTCAAATCCCCGGAATTACCTAACGAACAAAATGTCCCGTAAAAACTCGCATACCTATACTTCCTCCCTCGTACTCCCAACCTGTCACCGTGAAAATTTAAAGAAGAAACCGAATCAACATCACGCGCAACAATTCTACGATACTCGATACACGTTTCCTCAAAGATAAAACTTGTGTGTATGCTATATATGAAATACGGCCTTCCTCGTCCTGAATCACTTACGCAATCGCATTGCACGCGTATCGCGGTTATGTGTGTGCGTGTGCACGCGCACGAAAAAACGGCAGACGAAAATTTTCCGCGCCGCGAGCTGTGCTGCAGCGCGAGGTCGCCGACACCTGACGACGGCTCTCTTGTGTATGTATATAATAGTATACGCGGGAGGGACAGAGAGAGAGAGAGAGAGAGAGAGAGTTTTCTAGCGCCGCCGGCATGGGCAGTTTTGTTTTTGTCTCTAGGCATCTATCAGCAGTTATTATAAGTTGTTTGTTTTTGTGGTTTATTCTTGTGACCTTTTGTTTGCGATATTGGAATTAATGGATTTTTCAGTGGTTGCGTTAAAAGGAGGAAATTAGTAGAGTTCGTTGTTGAAACGTTTTACCTGGAGACATTTTTTATGCATTTCATGAATGATCCATTCGACTTTTACTCGCAATTTTAACTTTTATATATAGATATTACGAGTTTGCATACTCGTTTTTCTCCGTATTATTAATTTAATTAGGTTGGTAATAAATTTTAAGAAGTAATAGTTGATAACGACTGAATCACGTTAATATAGGTATTTTAAATGATTTAGTTGGGGGAGATAATGTAACTAGAAGGTATCTCGCATTAATTTTAAATTAGGGAGTACGAGTATTTTTAGTAAGACGTATCAATTTCTAAGATCACGTTATCCAATAAAGCTTATTACCCTGCAGGAATCAAAATAACTCATCAGCTAAAAAATTCAATTATTTTCAACGACATTTATAGTAAGACTGAACGCTATTTGATACATTTTTTTGGTAATGATTCATACCTACTTCATAAATAACTCTATTTTTATATTTTTCGAGATTTTTATATATATTGCAAAGATTACCTTTTCGATCAATTCGATGGTTCACAGAAAATACAAATTGAGGAAATTTTACAAACTTCGATTTTCACAAAATTAAAAATATGAAATTTTTTCAAGAAATTCCAACGAACAAATCAGCATGACTCGTTTAATTGCCAAAGCTTCAATAACACGCGACGTGTATACTACGCCGTATAATAAAAAAAACACTTCCTGATCGCGGACAGAAATCCTCGAGCGTTGCGCAAGCTCTTCTCGAACAATCCCATGGCTTTTCCTCGACCTCTTATCGCGCCTTCCGAATTCGTAAGTACGCCGCAGTCGTCTACACACCAAGAGCCGCAGCGAAATTCCGGGCCACCGATTTCTCTCGAGACCAAAAGAGAGAGAAGGAGAAAAAGCACGTTCACCTCGAAAAAAATGTACGTCAGCCGCGGTTTTTGACCCCGAAAAATTCCCCCCTTTCTCCGGCCGGCTTTATGGGCCGGCCGAAAAAAACAGGATGGTGAGAGTTGGGCCGGATTACCCATATTTCGCGCTGCCGACGATGATGATGATGGTGTGATGACGTTATCGAATTTTTCTTCCCGTTAAAATGAAAGTTATACGAGGATGTTACGGTAAACATCGTAACTATTGTGAGCCCGGCGAAATTGCGCCGTTATAAGGCGTAGTGTGTTTGTTTTGCTTATTATTTGGGATATTTTGGGGCGATTGAAATGAATAATTGAAAAGAGAGAGTGTTTGAATATGAATTGAGAGCAGATCTCCGTTTGAGTGGCAGTTTTTTTCTTTATTATTATATTATTTATTGTTGGTCATAAAAATTTTCCAATGACTATGGCTTATTAATAAAATTACATTGACAGTATATTGGCGCGAATCTATAAGGGTATTTCCTGCGTTGTATTTTCCCACCCCGGAAATTTTATATACATATATTTATCGTTCCAAGTATCTCTAATAATATAAAAATAATAAATAAACTGGTTTATTTTTACAATAACGTCTACTTTTAAATTATGTTAACTTCCTGTCCAGTGTATAGAATTACAAACATTTATAACGACAGCCCTTTTTGAAATGAATCATGTTCTAAATGCAAATACCTTTATTTTTTATTAATAGAATAAATTTTGTCGGCGTTACGAAAAACAATGGAATAGTTACTGTTCCTGCATCTCTACAGAGATAGTATCAAAAACATTTTGAATATCATCTACTTGCTGACCATGAACTATCAGTTCACTATAACCATTCAAAAATTCAAAACCATGCGCTATAATCATTCAAAACCCCGCATCCCAAACCTGCTAATCACTCCATTTTCTGCCACAAACCCTATACGCCATGACAATTTTAGAACTCGTTCCAAATCCATCCGTTCTTTCCTCTTTCACTAAAAATCCCTGCCAAAACAACAACACCGACAGCTACAAAAGCAGCAACAACTACCGGAACAACAGCAGCCTCGTTATACATACTTCTTACTCTTGGCGAAGAGGAAGAACGCGCACGTATACCTACCCACACTTATACTTACGCGCATACGCTCGCACGCCGGGAAAGTGGGTCGCAGAAAGCGGCAAGGCCACTGACACTGTCCCTTGCGTTGCACGCGCGCGCGCCGAGAGAAAGAGAAAGAGGCGCCGCGGTTAATTTATTCTTTGGCGGTTCGCCGGCGTTATTCCTTTTTTTTCTCTCTCTGTCTCTCTTTGCTTATGTCTAAGCGCGTGTACGACATGGACGTGTGATCTGCAAATTAATGGTTGATTAGAGGTGCTGCTGAGGATTGGGGTGTTTGGTTAGGCAGGTGAAAGAGAAAGTTTTTGTTGGGGTGATAAAGCAGTGCTGTTGTTTCTTGTTTGGTTAGGATAAGATGGTTTTGATGTAGAGTTGTAGGGATAGGACTATAGTATTAGAGTAAAAGATCGTGAACAAACGTTTATTTGTATAAAGTTCAATCTACTTCCTGTTTGTCTACAAGTCTCGTTTTCCAACATTAATAGTCCCTCGTATACACTTTGTAAGCGAGTTTGATGATGATATTGCTAAAAGAAGTTCTAGAAACTGAATTATTTAATATAAGGCGGATATCGGCTGTTTTAACCGTTATACCGCACAGTTGTGCGGAATTGATCACTTTCATTCTATTTACATTGACCGCACATCAACACTTACTTAGAAAGAATGTAATGGTTTTATAATGATTGATTTGAATAACAAATGACTCACCGGTTTTCCATCGGCCGCTTTCACTATTATTCGAACCATTATACTACGCTATGTAACCCGATGCTAAGCAGCAAACATTGTTTCTGACGAAACAGCGTATAACTCGGCAATTATCTTGGCAAAATTTTTTAATCGACCAGCTGAGAGTGGTGACTCACGGGGCTGGACGAAAAAAAGAGCTAAAAAGCGATGAGTCACGTGTGTGCGAGAGAGTAGCCTTTTGAATATAAGTCCGATAATCCTCTAACGGATTCAGGATCAACGACCTTAACGACCTACGCTGGCGAATTTTCCTAGTATTGTCATGTGTGACCACGTTTCGGACGTTCCTCTCTTGCATCATATTAGAAATCGCGACTCATCAGTACATTAGACACTCAATTCATACAAGCGGATTTTTTTTTTTATCAAAATGTTAGCCATACTTTGCAAGATTACTGTTCATGATTATGATATATAGTTTGGTCACTTGGCATTAAACATTATAAGATAAGTAAAAGAAAAATATGCTGCGAAAGAATTCGCTGAATTTCTTGGACAGAGTATTTTTTTTTTTCAACGTAGTCTTTTCCATACAACCAGAGACCAATTTTACCACTACCATTACACCTCCGTTCCCCCTTTCAGTTCCCTCTACACTTTACAGCTGAACGCCTACACATAGTATACACGCACACCTTCTACCCTTTAATCCCCACACGGTCACGCTCATGCGCATCGATCGCAGAAAATTAACGCGACCGGTGTAAATGGCTACTGCTATATACCGTGGCAGTTATGTCATGGATATACGCTTCGCGGAATGAAACCGGAAACGCTTCCGACATCCGCGGCTGTGGCAGTAGCAGATAGCCGCGGTGAAAACATCGCGCTATCGTCGCCTCGAGTGCACACACACAGATATATGTTATATACACGAGGCAGAGGATGCTTGTTGTGGGTAAGTAAGAGTGTCAGATGGTTTCTTGTTTATCGAGGCTGATGTGACGAGGACCCGAGAAAGTCTCAAGTGTTGTGATGACGTGGAGGAGGAATATGTTTTGGTTTTTCGTGAATAGAAGGTTAAAATGTGTATGTCGGAAGGTGGGCTAAGAATTCGAGTCGAGACTCGAGAGAAAGTAAGAGTGACGTTTGAATTGTCATAGTATGATGTTATTGTCTATAGGTGGCGATTACGAATCTGAAATCAAAACAATATTTTCCCAGTTTATAAGTACTCGGTGAGACTAATTTATCAAAGTTTGGCGCACCTTCGAGCACCTACGACCAGTTTCTCACAAAAGTTTTCAATCAATATAAAGTCAACATGATATACGTCTATTACGCTTATATGGCTTGGATGGCTATGAGTATTGTGGCCATTACTTATATCATACTCAATATATTTCTTCGTGAGAGAAGAAATGAAGATGATGAAGATATGGATAATCTTCGACAAAATTGACTCACTTTCTTACCGTTAAAGGAATAAGGAAAAAGAAAATCCAGCTTTAAGATCGCAGCAAATAAAACTACTTGACCATGATTTTGTTTCCTTTTTGGCTCTATATTACCGTCATGTTCCTGGACTGGTTTTCAAATTTACGGTCTCATATTTATGAGTCAGCGAAGTCTTACGACGCAAGCAGTCTTGCTAACAGGGAAGCCAATGACATTATTCGTTGCAATGAATTTTTATAATTGCTATACATGATTATTTTATAAGTTCTGAGATATAAATGCCACTTAAAATTTATTCTCTCTTTTGACAGTGGATTCAGTTTTATACAAAAAATGTTGACTTAATGGAAGGCTTGACAATAGTATAATAATGCTAATATTAAAATAACAATCTTATAACAAATGAATTAGAACTGTTAGACCTTTATTGCCCAGTTCAATATGGGTTCATCTTTAAATAACTTGACGAAATATCCATTTATCAAACACTAATCATATTGAAAAAACTACACGTCATAATCTAGAATCCAAATCTCTGTATTAACTCCCGGCCTTTACAACATTACCACCCACCTATCATCACCTAACCCCATACTCCCGACTACCGAGACCAAAATCACCTCCGGTAAACCAGAAAAACAAGGAAGCGCAGAAACAGAGATTTCCAGAACGTACTAACAGCCTCTCCCACGACGTAATCAGCCAGTAACCGGCCGGCGAAACTCTCACTTGCGCCCGCATCCCTTTCTCGCTTTCTTCCTCCGCGGTGAAAACCCAACGCTCGCACAGGTATGCCGTGTCTCTATCTTTCTCTCATTGTCAATGTCGTGGCACGTCGGGGCCAACGAACCACTTTCGACACGTCGGCTAATTCTTTCTTGTTTTTTGTTTCCCTTTCCGCTTCGTTTTCGTAATATCCCCCGGGGGAGTAATAACCTCCAGAAGACGCTGCGCATGCGAATTCGTAATATTAGTCGGTAATTTGGGTAACAAGTCGGGGCGGTAATATTGGCAGTAGATGTAAGATTGTCGATACAGTATACGGAAGTTTTCTATAACAGCTGCTGACATAATTATCACCGGAGAGAAAAGGCGCGGACGAACCTATGAGTGGCTGTCGAATATCGACGTGAACATAATTAGATTGACGTGTACACCAGGCGACGTGCGAACTATACGGTTACGCGAAATAAAACCCGCGCGATGGCGTTAAGTAATGTTGTTTTCGATGTAGTAACGCGCGCACGCGCGGGCGACATGCACGACAAGGAAGTGCCCGCGCGGGAGAAAATCCGGAAGCCGGAAAGCTCTCGGAAGTTTGCTCGCGCTGCACGCATATATGTATACACATACTATCGCGTAACTCTCGTTGCAAATTACCAAACTGAAATAACGTAGATAAACACTTCCCAATAAAATTACGTGCGCTCTGGCGCGGGTGATGGTTACGTGCAGTGCTGCGCGCACGAGTTATCATCGCGAGACGTATAAACAGAACGTATATAAAAAAAGAAGATAACGCGGTGTGTGTCTAATCTCTCGTTTTTTGCGAATCCTGTGGTCGTGTACTCATCGAAAATCTCTAAAATTTATTTTAGAAAGCCACGGTCCCGTACAAGTACAGCTATTGTAACGAGCCCGGGGGGCTTATATGATAAGTCTTACGTAATGTGTGAACGCGCGCCGGAAAAGGGACCGGACAGACCTTTCATGAGCTGTCCATTTTCTTGGGGTGTTTATTGAAAAGGCTAACAAAAGGCTACTTCTAGCAACATTAATGAAGAACATGATGGAATATTTATATCGCAAACAACATATACTTAATTGAGAGTAAGACAAAAGCTACAAATATGGATCGTGTAGTTATAACACACTTTAATGCGTGGCATAAAAATACATAATTTTACAACTCACTTGAACACTTTGTTCAAACGTGATGTTTACATAAGAAATCATTATTAACTCGTCACGTGTTTGGATACAATTTATGCATATTGTTTGCGTTACTAAACCCGCATTATCTTTTTAAAATGCGTTACTAAACCCGCATTATCTTTTTAAAATGCGTATCATACAAAATTAACTCACTTATCCGATCAGATAATTTTGAGATTATTTTTTGAGCTTCACGTGTAATTGCAATGTGACTTTAACCTGCGCTCGTAAAATTAAACTCTAGCCGAGATATGTTTTACGCTTGGTTATATAAGAATTATTTCTTCGATAATTAGCAACAATTGTAAGCGATACAGGCAACGTGAGGCGCTATTTTCGTTCTATAGTGTAAATATTGTTTTAATGGTTCTCTGAATTCTTTGTTAATAGCATTTTCTATAATTCTATATTCGTATTGAATTTCAGCAAAGATTATCAATGAATTATACATTATATACAATGAATAAATAAATCATTTTCGTAAAACTGGACACAACATTCATCTCTACCGCAATCCAATTTTTCATTTTTTCGCACAAACAACGCTCGAGTTCCACAGCCCTGCAGCACTGAAAAAGCTCTGCTTACTGCAAGCTCGCCCTCCCTACTTTACTCCTATACCATAACCCATACACACAAGCATGCACTCCATTCTTCCTGCGACTTTTGCCACAACAGCCCGCGACTTCATTATATACCACCTCTCGACAAATATTCCCGAGTTCAAATAAGTATTCACAATTTCACTCGTGTTATACCCTCGCGTACGCATTTTTCCCCCTTTTTCCTTCTGCAGCTTCACGATGCGAAAGAGAAACCACGTGACAGCGGTTTCGCAAGAGCCCGAGCGAGAACGCGCGCGCGATGATAATGACTCAACGACCTCCATGTCTCGTGCGAGGTCCACGTGAGACTTCGCAATGTGCAGCGCTATACACGTGAACGCGCTGGTAGCGCGGTATCGACGCAACTGCTCTCGTGGATCTCTCTCCCTTCTTCTCTTTCTCAGGTGTTTGTCTTGCAGTCGCTGACGTCTGTGATCGGTAATTGTTCCAGGCGTCGCAGAATTATAATTAAGGGGTGAGGGGGGTGGAATTATTTATACGTGAGGGGTTGTCGCGTAAGTGTGACGCACTGTTGCAGAGTATGGTGGATCATATATATAGGAGTAGGTTTCGTGAATGCGGAAAGTGACGATTTTATAAGTGAGACGAAGTGTGTGTTAGTTTTACGACGGTGATTAAACATTATATTTGACGAAGTTATACCGACGAGGAAGTGTTAACATGCGACAGAAATATACATGATTCTTTTTTTTTTTATTCTCAAATTTTCTTTTTTTGGCGTAGGCTCGTTTGACGCAGTTGACGGTAAAATTTTCAGAATCACGTTTTGTTATCTCCCCTGAAGCAGTGATGATATTCAATTAAATCTTCGATTGACACAAACTCACGTGGACTGTTAAGTAACTTTCCGCAGAGATCTTAATTTACAGACACGCTTTATTCCTTGGTCGAGTGTTACCTTATCGAGTTAATATTGTAAAAAATAAAAAAAAGGATGTTTTCGAGCTTCAACTAAAACGACTCTGTATAGTTTGTCATTAATGTTACTGCACTCTCTGTATCTATTTAATCTTTGTTCATATTGCTATCTCGATCTGATAACCAAAGGAATTTAAAACTATACGAAATCTTATACACAATAATCACCGCCGGCAAATAAATCTAATTACTTGCATTAAAAACATTACCATCGGCGAACATACCTATATAATATCAACTCCTGCCAAGAGCCATCAGATATATACACAGACCGATAAGCATCTGCACAATTTCCAGAACTGTGCTGAAACGCTAAAAGTCAGCCTCCTACATTATAAACTAACAACTTGGCCGATCCGCACTAATTAATTTCCCGACGAGAGCCTCCGTGCGACGTCGCGATAATCTCCCGCGAACTTTGCCGCTGCAGCTGCACATCCGCTGGATATATTATATATATCTATACCGCGCACGAGAGAGAGAGATAGCCGAGGGAACGCTAATTGTTATCGATCGCTAGCTCTCTCGCGGCGACTTAATTGACTGTTTACGGGCTCCGCTCGCGCGATTATAAACTTGGCGATGTAATTAATCGCGCTAATGAATTATACACGCTGGCGCGTATACTTAACACTGCGCTTTGCGGCAAAGAATGCGCCATTTCGAAATATCGTAGATGTGTATGTATATGGCTGCTGTTTGGGCAAGGTCATATTATATGTCCTTCATGTCGATTATATACACTCGGTTTTGAGAAAGCACCATTCGAAATGAGTTTGATCGTTGAATTGCATTGGCTCGCTTTGCGCTCACCGTTGCGTTGCATAATAATAATGTCAGTGGCTATTAGCAATACAATTACTTTTGAGATTCTAATTCGTGGCGTGGGATTTACACATCGCGTGGATTAGCAAATGTACAGTCGCGGAGATCATTAGTATTGGAGAATTGAAACAGTGCGGGTGAATTTACCAGCGTAAGTTTTGCATAATAAAAATTACGAGATTTCAAGCAATGGGGCAAACGAATTTATATTGTATATTACGAGTCATTTCACAAACGGATCTATATCAATTATACCCATAATTTTGCCATTTTTGACAGTACCACGCCCATGTAGGGAAAAGGGCAATTTCGGTTTTTAAGTAAGGAACTTTTGTACACAGCTTCATCAAATCGTTCGATAATTTGAGTATGTAACGGTTATACTCTATTTTTTATCGAAGCTCGTTTTGAAAATTCGAAGCTACACGAAAATTCATCTGAGAATTGGATGCGTACAAAGTCTTTTCGTATACATAATGATATCTTTTTAGTACTCTTAAAAACAAAAATTTTGACGCCTGGTAGACCTCGATACATCTAGTTTAGGGGTATAGGCACAATTATCAGTATAGTTCGGGGCTACTTCGTACAATTCTATCGGAGCTAATTCCTACGTATAATTGGTACCCCTAATGATTTGAAAGATTTTATTTATAAAATCTAAATCCTACGAATAAACAAAAAAGAAAAACAAGTTTTTGTTGACTATATAATATAATAATATTTATTGTTAACTCATAATTACAGTCAATTATTGTACATAATAAATAAAGATTCTAAAATTGAAAAATTTGATTCCTTAATTATTTTTGTTTCATTTAAAATACGCACGTAAGAAATAGCCCCGGTAATCGAACGAATTTGTCCCGAGGTTTGTGTTATTACGTACAAACTGTATATAGTTCAATGTTCAGACAAATAATAAGCGGTCCAAAAAATTTGTTCAAGCATTTATAACACTAACCTTAGTGTTTACACATTTCAATACCGACAAAGATAACTTCTTTGAAACGAAAATGTAGGAATTAGCCCCAGTCACCCCTACTTACGCACTTTTTCAAGCAACAGAGTTAAAAATCCAAAATAAATTGGACAAAAGACGCGCGCGCGGCACCGCAACAACAGCTCTCTCACTTATCTCAAGAGAATATACGCACGCCAGTTTAGCGCCAAAATCACAATAATCGCGCGCGCGCGCAACCTCATGCGGTACCGAAACCTGCGCAACTCTACCCAACTAACGTGCTTATTCACGAAAATTTCCCGATGATTCACCAGAAGCGCTACAGCGACGCGACGGCCACTTTAACGCAACGTGATTTCGGAAAAATTGCGCGAAATCATATAGCACTACTCGCACGCGACTATGCCTGCGACCGCAATTTTCGCAACTAATGCTAACCTTTGCGGCCAGAGTCATGAGCTGCTGCATTTGCGTCACCTCGACAAAAAAGAGCCTGAATTCGCGGATCTTCTTTCTTCCCTACTGCTTTATATACCCACACATAGAACACACACGTATGAGGAAAGTCGCGTGTCGGCTCTTTGTCGTTCGCGAGACACGACGACGACGCTATTTTCTGCCTCGCGCGCGCGCGCACGACGGACGCCAATGAACTCGCTCCTATAGCGCTACTATACCATATAGCTATAGACTGCGGACGCGACTCGCGCCTTTTTTCGAAGTATATATACGTATATAATACTTTATAATCGAGATTTTTGTCAGCGATATAATTCGCGCTCTCATTGGGTGTATGTGAGTATGTGTGGGTATATGTTGGGTAGATTTATCAATTTCCGAATGAGTCACGTTGTAATCGGGCGCGGATTGAGCAATGACGCACGCCCGCGAATGGGTATGAATAACCTCCGCGCGGTGAATATATATCGCGTGATTTTATGATTTTTTTTCGCGAGCTACACGAACGAGCGGACTATTATGTCAGGACCAGACGAGTAATGTATATATTAGTTCCAGAGCGTGTTACGATGGTTCACGATTTTTTGCGTAATATTCGTTCCATTGAAGAGTGAATGTAAATTGATTGGGAGAATCAATTATTAATGTGGTCAAGTGCGGTGAATAATTATCAGAGTATTCCTATTTTTGACACAATTATTGTTATAGTTTGATTGCTCAAATAGGTATATAATAAGAGTTTAAATAATATATACTATTTATTTTCCAATATGTATTTTTTTACTCGCCATCTAGCGGCAACGAACCGCATAAAATTATTTTGAAATCGTTAACTGCATGAGAAGTCCCTTTCCTTTTGTTCTAAATTCTTTAACAGAAACAGCTCTTGAATGAGTAATTACTCTTTCATGGTGCTAAATAATCGTTGAATTATTGGATATGTAATCTTTCGTCTTTAGTAATACAATCCGCGCTGGAAAGATTGCAAATGAACATTACTCCATCGCTAATCATTCTCGCTAATTACTGCAACAAAGATTACTCACAAAGAAATCGCTTGCGGGGCAATTACGCGGGCGATTAAGTAATTAGCGTTCTAAAAAAAGCTGGCGCAGTGAATATTACCATTATGTTCAGCTAATCTTCTAAATACCACAGATTTAAATCATTTCTGAAACACTTCATTCAATTTGCCGTTGCTTCATAAACAAGCAATCAAGATTTAATCATCGTCTCGTAAAAAAATGCGACAAGAAGATCAAGCACATATCAACTGGACGTTCAAGTACTCATGTGAAGTGTGAAAAGTCATAATACAAAAAATATAATTCCAACAATAAGTTGTAATACTTACGAAGAAAGAATACGTTTATCTTGAGAAACATTTAAGTCTTTTTCTTCCTTGTGACTTCACTTATCTCAAACATCTATTGATTGGTGATAATAAGTTATTGATTTTTATAAAAAAAGTATGACAATTTATTATTTAAGAGAATTATTATTATAAGACCAAACTCTGATCAATTTAATATTTCCGTTGCATTTTTACCTAAGCAATATATTTTTACCACACTATAATCCTTTCAACAGTACCGATGCACGCTAATTGAAAAAAAAATCAACAAAACACTTAAATTTGTTTCATTTTTCATCGGATTTTAATTTTAAAAGACTCATTTTGTTCTTTGTACAATTTCATGTGGTGTTACCGATATAAAAATTGAATAATTATTAAAATTTTCAAAGTTTCATCCACTTGTTTATTCCGTTGCATTTGATTCGTGCATGCATTTTATAAATAATAGCACAAGGAACAAAATTAATCCATTAATTAAAATCGGATGAAAAATGAAAAAATTGATGTGTTTTGTTGATTTTTTTTTTCAATCAGCAAACTTATCTGAAATTTCTTATGAAAAAATTTTGTTGTTGTTTACATCAGAAACCCGTTTTTATATATTATTGTTTCTGAAATTATAATATGTGAAGCAAGCATCGTAAAAAAATTGTAAAAAAAAAACACCTCAAGCGCGCATCGGTACGAAATGTTTTGCTGAAAGGATTATAGAAGTATGATAAAAATAGATTCCCCTTTTTCCTTTCAAAAAACTGCATCGAAATGACCTCGATCTACTCGACACATAGGCTCGGCTCTCGACTCCTCTCCCTTTCTCTCCGAAAACGCGATCAGTAGGCTGGCAGCGGCTCTTACAAGCACGCACACACATTGCAAAAACCCATCGGACGATCCCACACACATACTCAGGCGTCGTGGCCACCGGCGCAGTTTGCCGGCCGGCTAGGACAGGTCAGTGACAAAGCAAGGTCACGCATCCCTCTCTCTCTCTCCCTCACACTCACACGCACTCACATACGTGCCCGAGCCTATACACTGTGCTTTCGGTTTTCGAAATATCGCGCGCAGAAAGAGACTCTTGTACAGCGCAGCGCAGCATACTCGAGGACAGGTCAGTGACAATTCAAGGTCAGCCCCTTGAACCTGCGTATATTCGCGCTCTCTCGCCAAAAGCGAGCAGATATATGCGTTGTTAGCCTCACAGCAAGGCGTTATTCTTTTTATCGGTGAGAATTGGTGAGAGATGATTATTACGAGCTGCTGAGGTTTCGGGCTCGTTGTAGACGGATCTTTATGACTGTGCGAACCGCTGGAGACTTTTTTTAAGGAAGATCATCGATGCCGTTCACCGTTAGGTGGTGAGGCTGTTATCGCATGGTCGATGCAACAGTGTCGCGGAAATGGTACATTTTTTATGTATATCAGTGGTGGGGATGAATATCGTTACAAAATAACTGCGCGATGTATTAAAGCATAATATAATATGAATACATCTTGAATCATAGGTATACACAAGTATGAGAATGCTAATTTGTTGGGCCCATGGTTCTTTATAACATTGAATACGCCAATTTTTCGTTCGCAGAATCGAGATTGTGAAATGTTGTGAAATAGTGACGAATATCAATGTCTTGGAACATGGACAGAGCAGGATATTTTTATTGTCAATATTTTCCGCGAATAAAATGTGATGAATTCTATTTTCGTGACAAAAAAAGCACTCGTAAATCATTCGGTATTTTTCCTCCCGATAAAAACAAAATTTGTTCTTATTTTTGTTTTGGGCCTATGCCGACCACATAGGCGGAATATTTTTGTCTTATTTTTGTACTATTCACTTATTAATAATGACACACAGATTTCGTGTATACACGTTATTGATTACAGGTGTCAAACAAAATGATCTTTGGCATTAGTATTCATCAAACGCTGTATCTCTATTATTCGAGCGCTAATCGCTTTCTATGCACGTATCTAAATACGTAATACTACAAACTGAAAGTACTCCGACTTCAAGTAATATAACGTAATTAACAGAAATCAAAGTCAAGTCATGATCCTCACCATGCCATTTGGAATTTAAAGCCAAACTGGGACTGAAACACCACTGGCATGATAATAAGCTCACTTCCTTGAACGTTTAACCATAAAAGTTATCCATTTCTTTTCATTTGTGTCATTTCTATTTTTAGGAGGCATCATTAAACCGAAATTTTTTGTTCAACTATTTATAAATACTACACTGTTAAAAAACTTCCGTATGTATATAGGTATAATACAATGTGTGCATATGAAGTCGCAAAATGTTATCACAATATACCTATTCTTATATATCTATACATATAAGGAAGTTTTCTGACAGTGTAGCTTAAAGTTATCATCCTGATAAAATACCAAATAAAATTGTCTCACTGACCATCACCTAAGTCTTACCCATCATGTTCATCTATAAATAATTTCAAAGAATTATTTTGTTGACAATTTTAGATATGCTTCAGCCCTTATACAATTGCTACATCAACTTATACGCAGCTAAGTACATAATTTAAAAATATAAAATGTCATCTCATTCTAAACTTTCCGCAACCTCAGCAACCCTCCGCGCCTCCAGTCGCACAATCGAGGCGAAAAGAATGCACGCGAAAACGTGATTCGGTCGCTAAGCCGGCGCGAGCGTCTCTGACGTTCGCGAATATGAGGTCGTCGCACGTTCAGGAACGCATCGTCGGATTGTTAGCGCGCTTGCGCGTGCAGAAATAGCCCATGTTTCTGCTGCTTGCTGCTGCCGTCGCAGTCGTGCAGTTGCCCACTGCTGCTGCTAGCTAGACACAGAGGAGCGTACGTATATCGTTACTTCGCAAATTTTCTGGCCAAGTGAAAAGGGATGATAATGAAGGTGGAGTATCGCGCCATGAACATGAAGGTCTTTAATAAAAAGGGGGTTTAATGGGAGAGATATGATGGAGTTATTTTAGAGCGATAGTGAAAGGATCAAGATTTGGTTTCGGCTAGCATTTTATGTTGAAAAATTAAGCGAGTTTTTGGATTATATAAAGTATACTGCAGTCTATAGCTCTCTTAAAAGCATAATATAACGAGATAAACCTGTTGCCGAAAGAAAAGGAAATTCTTACAGACGATAAATGTTCTTGCACCGCGCCAAAAAACGACTCCAAACTTCATCGCTTTTTTATGCAGCCACGAAGACGTAATCAGCTCTCGCGTGATGTCGATTAAGCTTCTCCCTCTCCCTATCACTCTCTTGCTCTCTTTTTCGAGGATATTGAACTTGGCGAATTTCGATAAGCCGTTCGTCGAGCTCTATAAGCAGAAAAACAAATTAAAGCCACGCGCGCTTGACATTGTAAGTCCGGATTTCATAACGAAATTCTCCCTGTTTGCACTCGCTCGCTGGCATCGATAATCTAATAAACAAACATATATACACGGTGGGGAAAGGCGGACAATTGCGGAACGTAAGTAAACGCTTTATAATCCCCGCGAAATCGATTGCGCACGCAGACATGACAGATAAAACGAGGTGAAGCGGTATGGGTGACAGCGCGAGTCGATGTGCAGCCGAGATAAGGGCGCGACTGACTGCGCTCGAGACTAAGTGTTTGGGTTACGAAATTCACGGGCGAGCGAGCAAATTCAAAGGTGCATTGTACACGTGTGTATGTATGACCTTATACGTGGTAAGAAAACGTTGTTGCATCGCGTGACAACGGCAGTGATGAGAGGACAAAGACGCATTCGCGAAGTTTTGCAATGAGCGAGCGCGGCTTTGCATTTTAGCCGAGAGCACATTAAAGTCCCAGAAAATCAGCAGCAGATTTGCCGGTTTTTATAGTTGCGATGAGTAGTGTATATCGTCGATAGCTGTTGATAAGCTGTACGCGTTTGTAGGTGGGTAAATAAATTGGTGAAGATGGATGGTTGATTTTGTTATTGAAACTGAAGGTTTTTGAGAATGATGCAATTTATGTTTGTATTAACAAATGTTACCAGACGAGGTATGCGATCAAGATTAGCAGATTTATTTATTGCAATAAAAATTGTATCGAGGGCGTTATTTTTCATTACGATGCACAAAATAACGACGATTTTACTTTATGATAGGTAGGGAAAAAAATGTTTTAGCTATTATTTTTTCTATATCTATAAAAAGTATATGTTATTTAAGTTACGGAACTTAAAGTATTTAAACTTGATGGAGGAATTTCATCTTTTTTGATTATTTGGCTATTTTATTTTTTTAAACATCATTATGATTTATGACGTGAACTTCCGAATATGGTGTACATTCGATAAAAAGACATGTACAGTTATATTTGATTGATTTTTAAAATTCTGCAATTTTAAAATTTCACATATCAACGCCTCGTAGAAAGGTACAGAGAACATTGAGCTGTGCTTTTGTTCTTATGGAGCGTCGATATATTAGAAACAACTTGAGTGAAAAACTTTAAAAGCTATAGTTAAAGTTTGATTCCAGTTTTGACAATATCTTGTGTTAAAAACGGAACCTACTACACACGAAAAAATACACAAAATATATGTAAGAATTTCACAATTCAATTACACAAATAATTCTACACAAAATTTACACTATTTAGGGAAGGGAAATACTGTAGGCGAGTAGGTAAGATCATCTTATAGCCTGAATTCGCCAACTTTCTTGTGGGATGGTGCTCGCCATCTAGTGGATGATTCTCTAACTACACTCTAGCAGTGCAGGAGCGTGTGCACAGCTGTAGATTTCTATATAGAAGCCTCATAACTCTTATTTTTCCTCAATCTCCATCAGAGATTCACCTGCAAACCTTCCAATAGTGCATATTCATTATTCGATAGTACAAATTCAATTTTACTTAAAACTCAAACAACGTATACTAAAACAACGAATTTTCACTATTTCCAACATTCAAGCAGTTAGTCTCCCGCTCCTCCTTACGTTTGGCAAGCCCTGCAACTACATCGCATCACGTGTTTCCCGCGCATTCGCGGAAAGATGCACATACGTGGATTTTCGCGAAAATTGATCTCAATTCGCTTACATGTGCGTACGTCTCGTTGTCTTCTCTCTCTTTCTCTCCTCGAACGGCTATAGGGATGACTCAAGAGTCGACGCTCGCATGTGACTAATTGTTTCCGGCGTTGCGCGCACAGAGAGAGAGACACAGAAATTTATACGTGGCGTTGCACCTCGCTCTCGGGGTCGATCGGTCTCTGTTATCTGAAAAACTTCCTCGTGCGAGAGAAGAAGGAGAGAGAATTGTCAAGGTGCGCCTAATGAGGAAAAAGGAAGGCGATATGTAGAGAAAAGGAGAGAGAGAGACTGTTTTCCACGTCGTATAATTTCGTCGTTACCTTCGGGGGGCTTTATGCAACATGTTGTTGAATCACGATCGAAGGGTAGCATTGAATTTTTGCTCTGACGTTGCATAAATGCGAGAGAACATTTTTTGTTTCCCAGCGCGTGTCAGCGAGTTATTATGAAAGTTAAGCGATTTTTATGATTTTATACGCGAGACGGAATTTTACTGCGATTATTTTATTTTAAAAGTAACTTATGTATTTTATCGCTATAACAATTACTTTTGTTTAATAACACACAGGTCATAAATATAAATTACATTTATTTTCATAAGAAGTTTTCTGATGTATGTTTGGGCTAGTAAAACACAAAATTTATACATTTATTTGTGCCATAAATCATAAGTCTGTAAAAATGATTGTTCATTTTCATTTTGGGCCATGCATTTCCGATAGGTCGGTCATTATTTAGTACGCTTTATATTACTATAATCGTTGATTTCATTTACTGCAGGTATAGTTGTATTATAAAATACATCAGACATGTGTGCCTCTCTCTAAGAAAATGTTTAATATACATTAACAGAATAAGAGTACATAAAAATTATAAATTTAAAATGAAAAAATATTTCCTTTCATCAAAAATAACGGACGTTAATTTTCAATTCATGTATGTAATTCAAGGAACGACTTGACCTTTGTCACGATACGCTGGAAAAATCATCTTCTTACTCATATTTTATACTAGCCATTTCCGCAGAACTCAACCACTTAATCAATTCATTCCTATAATCCAACCTTTCTCGAACTGTCCCATAAACTTAATCCTATTCTTACATAATTTTCACAACTTCAACTGCTCTACGAATTATTTCAAAATACAATGTCATAGCTTTGTCCACCACCACTATTAATAAAACCCATAATCCCACTATCCGCTGCTTTTCACCACCTCGTGTAACAAACCTACTCTCACCGCTTTATAAATAATCGTCCATACCTACGAAAATAGAATCCAAGTACCTCGACGCTCCTCGACCCACGCGTCTCCGTGTAAAAATGCCGCATTTACCACATCCCGCCACTATTTATACATAAAAATATTCGCGAATATCGCTAAACAGAAGGGAAGAAGAAAAAAAGATCCCGCGTCGTCGTTCGTCGCCCACGTTTATTAATACGCCAGTCTCTCTTTCTCTCTTTCGCGCTTATAAATAGCAAAACCCCGCTGCCGGTCGCTGACGGTTACATAAGGAAGACTAGTAGAACGAGCGAATGCGCACGCGAAGCTCCCACTGAAGGAGGGAATTCTTTTTTAATCGCTGCTGCATAATATTCGCGATCGGGCGCGTGACGAGCCAAGCCGGCAACGTGATTCGCACGCAAGAGAGAGAACGTTGCATAACGTCCGCTTCTGTCTCTCTCTCCCCGCGCGCGCATCAGCAGCACTTTCTCTCTCGGTGAACTTGCGGAGGGAGGGAGAGTCAAGTGCGCGCGTGCGCCAATGGCCCGTTGACCCTTCCAGTGCTGTATAGCATGTAGATATATAATATACTTTGCGATTCATGGGCGGCGGTTGCTGCTGGCCGCAGGATGTATTTGAAATTTAAAGGTATTTTTTATGGTAATGAAGGCGCGTATGTGCGTGCGAGTGTACCTGCATCGTACGATACCAGGCCGGATTGAAAATTATAATGTATGGATTGGGTGTATATAGATGCGGATCTGATGCAGAGTTTCGAAATGCTAATGGTTGTTGTACAATAAAAAAACTTTTACTGTACGTGTAAAAACGTTTGCTGAAGTAATCGTATCGCTTTTGTAGGAAAAGGTCAATATCAATTTAAAAAGTAAAGGTGTGTCTGTCGTTATGACCGTTTACGCAGTTATTTTCGTCCGCTAATCGACGTAGATTAATGTTTTTGATAAGTCAAAATCCAAGAACTGCAGCTAGAATATTGCGAATGTATCGGGATTTTTATTTTGTTCAAACATAATTTTATCATGCTTTCGCAGAAGTGTGTATGTGGGCCGTTCGAGGATTAAATAAAATTCACTGATTTCTAATGAAACTTATCTGCGATGATTTTTGAAGCCATTCATTACGCAAGCTACGTAACAATTGTTCCAATTTGCTTTGACATAATTTAAGGTGTAGTTTTATAAATTCAAAAATTTCTTATAAGAACCACTTTTTCACGCACTTGAATTCAAATCTCAAAACGTTTTTATGATAACCACAGCATTGAGCATTAATTTTTAAACGCCCCACTGATCAAACTAACTCTTTCTAAAAGGAAAATACATCCATGCATACACTAAAAACAAAATAAACCTCCTTTCACGCCCTTTAAAACCGTGAACCGAAGGCATACATGCGCGCATAAGCTTATATCCCTTTCCCGTCGTCGCCGTTGCCATACCACAGCGCACAGTTGCGCTCTTTGTGCGTGTACGCGCGTATACATATTATATACGCAAGTTCACCCTCTCCGCGTAAATCCGCAATAAGTGGATTAGCCGTAATGGATAGATAGCGATCGCAATTATGGATGCTTTCGACGCGGCATACTTTTACAGTTGCGTGAGCGACGAGAATAGCCGTAATATTAGTTAGAGGATAGAGTAAAATGCGGAGGGGAGAGAATTGCGAAGAATGGCGATGTAATCGCGTCGTTGTCGTCGTTGCGTATTAAAACGCGATTTTCGCGAGAGTCGTTGATCCCCCGCGCAAAGGGTTCAACTATACACCACTTTGATGTCCGCACAGTTTTAATCGAGTGCTTTTTCCGCCGTCTGATTATAAGCCACTTGTGGCGGTGAGGGTGTACTTATATAATGCAGAATGTGGTTTGAAGTGCCTGTGAGGAGTGCAGTGGTAATAAATACATGTTGAAAATGGATATTCGTTAGTATAGGAGATAAAAAGCTGTTATATCCGGTTTAATGTTTGCGCTGTAATGTTAAAAAACTTGGATGAAATACGAGACTAAATATCAATTTTATATTGAACTCTAATGTCCAGAAAAACATATTAATAATCAAAGTATTCTCGAAAGACAAATTAGCACCTGTCAAACAAATTTTTATTTCCTTTATGAATTTCTATAATCTAAATATATTATTATGTTACAGGGACAAATCTCTAAATAATTAACGTATAATAGATTATGAACCTGCATCGGCTTTTTGAATACAAATATAGTGTACCTATATCAGAAAAGAACGGATTTGCAATTTATTGTGCAATCGCGAGTCTATATACACTGCCGAGGAACAGTTACACTGCTCGCATATATACCGGATTTATTCTCATTCACATCGCCACACAATACATCAGAAGCTAAAAAAAGCCTCTCCAGACATGATAGTGTCTATATGCCCCCTACATTCGCGCAACTTCAATTTTTTAATTGCCGCAAAAAGCACCCACACTTACACGTAGACTCGCTCGTGCGCTCGGCCGTTCGATCTTCTCCCACAGCCATTCAACTCCACTCCTCCCACCCTAATACAGACATAATCCTCTCGCCAATATACATACACACACATTCTCGTACACGTACATACTTGCACAGCTCCCTAAACCTCTCCAGCCGTAGCCGAAAATACATGTAACACGCACACCCGCGATCGATCCTCTCTTCTTCCCCTCCGTCTGCTCGTGCAGACGACGCTGCAGGAAGGAGAAGGGGGAATGGCCCCCACTACTCGACTCACGAATAAGCTTTCGGAGCGCGCCAGCTCGCGCGCGTTGAATTTGTCCTGCATAGGGGGCATCGGGACATTACCCGGGTGACCTTGGCTGCTGCCTCTCCCGAGAGGGGCGATGAGCTGTTTGTGCAACGATCGCGCGAGCGAGCATTGCACCTTGCTCTCTCTCTCTCTCTCTCTCTCTTTCTCTCTATCGCGTAAGCCCACACCCGACGAGCGGACGACGAGCAAACATACTTACACATACGTTCGCGCTTCGTGGCTTGTATGCTTTTTTCGTCGCCACCGCCGCCACGGTCGTTGTCATTATTTTTACGTAAACGTGAGGTGGGAGAGGGGGGACAGAGGGGCGCGTTATCGATGCGTTTTGCGAAGCGATGATGAAAAAAAATACCGCGGGTTGATAGACCTGGTGGAAGGTCACGGCGAACCGAAACTAAAAGAGAGTTGAATAATAATGTCGCGGGAGAAAAGAAAGAAGGAAAAAGAGTGTTTGTGTGGGAGATCGTAAAAGTTTATGGGATTTTTTTCCTTCGCGCTTCGGGGTTATCTGCACGCGAAATGGCCTTTTGTATTTATGTAAGGGGCGGATTAGGTGGTCAGAACGCGGTTTCTGGAAAGAGTATCAGTCGGTTGTTCGTGGCTTGGCGTCATTTTGCGACTGTTTTTCGACACGCGTAAAAAGTTTATTAACATAGCTCGCACACGATCGGTATCTGATGTTAGTGATGGACGATGTTGAATGTTGCTGATGGGCATGAAAAACGTAGAATTGATTTGGTTGGTGTATTTGATTCCATTGAACTCCGACTTTTTAGCTTAAAATGATTTTTACTTGTCATAGAAAAGATTTTGGCATCAATAAAAAATTACGCTGCGTGCGTATTACGCTTTTTAGCTGTGCGCCACCTAGCGGTAGGTGAACAACTAATGTAGACAAATCGTTTAAATTTATCAAGGTGCGTAGTAGCGCTCCGACGGCAAGTACCTATCAATCACAAAGAAGAATATAAGGAATTTACATTAGTTTATTACTAAACTACTGTGGCTAAATTTTTGTCTATTTTTGTATTTCACGACCTAGGTTCCTAGATCTTTGATAAACAATTCAATTTAATTCAATTTAATGAAACTTTTTCAAACGAAACATAAAAATTACGTTACGTAAGTTAATAATCATTAAACAAACATAGGGAACGGTACAACTACTGCACTTTTAAGGCAAACTCTACTGCCCCGTAACATTTATCTTCGAGCGCACACAGGCGAGCAAAAAAATATCTATCCAAACATTTACCCTTTTCCGCCAGACAGGCACGGATAAGCTTTTCTAGCAATTCTAATTCTGACATAACAGCGCAGCGACGGCAACAAAGCGCCAGCGCAGCTAACGAGGGACTCCATTCTCGCACTCCTCGATTGCACGCCCAGCCGATGGCGTGATTCTCCGAAAAGTCGCGCAATTTATTATCGCCCCCTCCCCTCTCTCGCTCTTCCTCGCCCACGCCGTCGTGGTGCGCGTATACACAAACACACGCCTCAAAGTCATCACATTCTCTCTACCTCTTTCTCTCTCTCTCCACCCCTCTATTCGTCACGCGGGCGATAATTACGATTACGAGTGGCAATGACATCGAACTTTGCCTCTCTGCTCACGCGCGCCGAGAGAGAGAGAAAAAAATATTCGCTCGGGGCTATATGCGCCCATTATCGGGGAGTCGATTTCAAGGTCGTTCGTGCAACGACTCCGACGCCGCCGCCGCCGCCGCAGCTGCGCAATTTAATCGCTCTCCGTCTCCCTCTCTCCCCCTACTCCATATACACATACACGCAGTCACTCCTCCTCTCGACTCGCGCGCGCCCGGTGTATTATATAGACCGAATTCGAGTTTCGTGCGTATATGTGCGTGTGAGTTCGAGCAGCGGAAAGAGGAGAGTGCGTATACATATAGGTATGCGTGTACTACTATATAAAGGTCACGCCGCGAGCGCGACAGATTTCTCGGAAGCGCAGCGCGCCGGCGCGTCGCGCGATTCTTCGACCACCACTACCTATACTATGTTATATTATAGAGGCGCGATGGTCTGAATCGAATTTAGGAGAGCGTCGGTAGAGTATCCTGTTTACCGCACCGATGATGACGGCGACGACGACGTGGTGCTCTCTTTTTAGGGAGAGGGGAATTTTTTTCTCTCCTTTTTTTTTATTCGTCGATCGGCTATTGGCGTGTGAAAGAGCTTTTTTTCGGGAGATGCGCAAACGCGCGAGGTGCTCGAACTCCCGGGAACGTCCGAGAGCTTTCTTTTTTTGGACGTTTAGTTGGCAGGTTATTGTTTTGTTCTTTGTTCGAAGATCTCCGTCTGTGTATTACGCTTTCGGGCTGAAAAATTAGTTTTTTAATGGAGGAAGGTTTAAATTCAGCTCGCTTAACGATATTGAATAACAAAGCTGCTGCTCTTTTCATTAAAGAAGTATGTGTGTATATATAACCATTACCCAAGCAAATTACAAAATGATTGTGCACTAATTTAAACTCGCTCTGATGACTCACTCGTGATCCAGGAACACCCCACTCACGCACACTTTATGTACGATAGTCACTTATTCTCGCTGAAAAAGACATGAGTACACCGCTTCTGATTCTATCCTATAATGATTCCACGTGAGCGTTACAACAACCCGGTGTCTAACCCATCCGTTCCTGTATCTACTTTACCCTTGAGTCACGCGCACGTATACCTCCTCCTCAATTACGAAAAAAAGCTCGGGCTTTTCGTATATTACACGCATACGTGATTCACGGCAATTTCGCAATCGGTGGCCCCCGATGAGTAACGTTTATTATTACCGTGAGAGATCGAGAGCCGAGCAACTGCGGTGGCGGCGGTTCTTCCCCCTTTTCCTGTCCTCTCTCCCTCCCTTCGACGACGATCGCCGAGTCTGATTACCTCGACGCGCGCGCACACACAGGGGCGCAATTGCGCGTTAATTAGCCGCGTAAGGAGGATTCTTTAGGCAGAAAGAATGTGCGCGCTGGCTATACGGTTCGCAGGATTTTCCCAGGTTACGCGGCGGGTTGTGTGTGTGTGGGTTTGCAGGTTGGATCAGTGTTATGAGGGTTTTACGCAAATAAATTTTTTTTTTGTTAAGAGTGTAGAGGAGCTGGGAGGATCTTTAATGCAGCGAAAAATGTAAGGCAAACGAGCTGCGGCTGTATTTTAGATCGGAATCTAGGAGGATGTTCCCTTTTAATCTTAATATGTAAAAAAACATACTCACAGACAACAGGGCATACACGAACACGGCAAAACCCACGTTTACGTAATGAAAGCAGCGACAATACGATCGCGCTGCGTTCATATAATATATTCCTATATCAGCTCGCGCAAAATTTAATGACGCATTCTCTCCGTGCTTATATATTACTGCTCGTTACGTACACCACAATTATAAACCCCATAGACGCGACCCAAAACAGAATTTTTTTCGCTCGTACAAACACACGCCACACACTCCCGCGCATCGGTTGCATCAAAAACCTCTCGGCTCGCCATATTATACTTTCTAATAAACCTCTCCTCTTTCCCCCCACACCGAAAAGTAAGAAAAAAAGAGCTGCAAGGATCAGCCTAGGCGCTGTTCTCAGTAAAAAAACTCCGCCTCTGCTCTCCTGCGCCGAACGAAGTGCATATATATAGGAGGGAACGAACCGGCCTGCGCGCGCCGCCGGAGTCAATGCACGCGCGGGCGAACCTTTTCGGCGAAGACTTACAGGGGCAGCAGCAGCAACAGCCGCCGCCGCCGCGACGAGAGCGACATTCTTCCGATGTGAGATCACCGGCACTTTAATCGCCGCGGCTTCGCGCTGCACGTATATATACAATATGCATGCATGTGAACGCGTATAATATGCACACGTGTGTGTGTCTACGTCTTTCTTTCGAAGCAGGATGTCTGGATGCGTTTTGCAATCGACGATTCGACGTCGATATATGTATACCGAGCGCGCGGTTTTTGCAGTTGTATAAGGGCGATTGCGACCTCGTTTTGCGTGTAAGTATATATCTATATATACATATACGCGAATGTCTGGCTGGGTGTGATTTTATCGGTGGGTAGCATAGTGTAATAACAAAGCGATGTGAGTGTGTAGGGCTTTTTGCGCGCTTGCGAAACGCGTGTAAGAATGCGCGTTTGCAGATCGATAGCCTATCATGGGTATATAAAATGGATATGCCATAGTAGGGGAGGGAGATACGCGAGATAAGATTTGTCCGTGGTATATAGCGCGTGAACATGGTTAATTGGAGTATATGTGTGGCTTGAAATGAAGGCATGTGGGAATTTAATATACGTAGTATATGGTAATATGTGTAATTTTGTTATATTTTTAGAAGGAAGGGAGTTTATTAGGATAAATAGTTGACACAACGAGGGCTACCTACTGACGACATTAATACTGGTTTCGGGGTATCTCTCAGGTCGAAACTGTACCACACCGGTTAGCTTGGGTGTATATAACTTTTGCAGGGAAGCGAGCAGCACTGCACGTTACAAAAGAAGAGAATAATGTCCACCGAATCAATGTATACTTAAAACACGATAAGATAATGCAACAAACGAACGCGCATCCATGATTCATGTTACAAAGCCCGGCGCAACGACACCTCTCTTGCAAAAATGCACTTTTACACGCGACAACGACGACCGCCCGTGAATTCCAATTTCCATCCTCTGCGGCATAAAGGTCGTCGACGCGCGCTCGGCGACCTTTGCCGCGTTCCTCAACCTCTCCGATGCCACTATATACACACTATATATGCAGTCGTCGTTGTCGAGAAAGAGAGAGACCTTGCGCGAAACAGCTTCCAGCTCCAAGGTGCACCGGTGCGGGCATTACAACAAATTGCTCCTTCTTTTGTGCGCGGAGCACGAGATAAAATCAGGGACGACGACGGCGAGGCGCAAGTGGCAAAATCGAAAACAAAGGTGTATAGTGTGCTGCTGCTGCTGCGTATCACTCTCTTACTCTCTCTCCTCACTTCCCAGACAAGCGACAAAGGGAATACGCGTGTGTGAGCTTCAATGTCGCTGACTCCTTTATTTTATCTTTGTGATGGTGCGGCTGCACTTTGTGTCGCGCGAGAGAGCTCATCTTTGTGCGGAAATTCATATTTTCGAGCCCTCGCAGAAAAAGAGAGAATCAGGGGACAGGGATATATTTATAAATTTTCGCGTGCGGCGGTACGACAAACCAAAGCACGCACAGCAGCGCATCTCTCGTCGCGAGTGTATACGTATATATGTATATACATGTGTATGTATATAGTATAGGAACCAGACGCACGCAGCGCGGCGTATATACACACAAGGTCACGCGTCCTCCGCTCCGGTGGTACTAACCTCCATCTTCCTCCCTTCCTCTTGCCCTTCTCCCTCTCTCTCTCTCCTTCCATCTGCTTATTCGACGTCCGCTTCGCGTATAGCGTGTGCGACGTGTATAGTGGTATATATACACCTCATCTAAACAGCAGCAGCCGTCTCGACAACTATATATTCTCAAAAAAGGAAAAAAAAAATCTTTTGTGGATTTTTTTTTCGGCGAGACGCCTATGTATATAGGTATATTACGTACATACATGCGGGCGATGGCTGCTCTTTTATTTTATTTTTTTTTATGTAGTGGGCGGAAGGAGCGTATACACGCGCGTGATTGAGATTGATTGAAATGTTTGGACGATTCGAGATCGTGCCATCGGCTTCCCCTCCGAAAGAGCGCGCGATATTATTACACGTTGTGTGTAAGTATATGTGTGTGTGTACGCTGACGCTGAATGTTCACTTGCGCGGTTATGGATGCAGCGCGGATTCTCGAATATTTTTGCACCTCATGAATTATTAAGCGTTACACCACGGGAGACATTGTGTTGTTTCAGTGTGGCTTATTATCGGGCCCAGCTGCACGGGAAATACGTGCCCAGTTTGACTCATCTATATGAGTTAAATTTTTATTCCCATTCTAATTTTAGCATGCGTTTCAAGTGATTTTGACATCTCAAAAATTTAAAAGCAAATACAGAGAAATATTATCACTATACGCCTAACTATAATAGGCATCGTAAACATTCACAAAATCACCTTAACAACGAACCCTCCATCGATCAACACCTCCGTCAACAGGTCTCTCTAATACATTTTTCCCCATTCGGCAACCTTCAATCGTCACCGCATATACAAAGCTACTCGCTCAACGCGCAGGCTGATTTCAAAAGGCAGCGCTCGCAGAAACCTCGCCAGACAAAAGCACTCTCTCGCTTTGCTGTTCGTTCTCCTCTTTCTCTCTCCCGTCGTCGTCGGTCATTCGTCCGAGTTAAAGAGCGCGCACTTGTGCGAGAGGGTCTGCCTCCGCTCCTGCCGCTGCGATTATGCAACGGACGGTTAATAGCTTCTCTTGTGTCATAGAGAAGGCAAGCAGCGGCAGCGGGAGAACGCAACGTGATTTATATCGAGGAGGGGAGCTGCTGGTTAGTTATATACTGTTGTTGTTCGTGGTGGAGTGTGTTACAGTTTTGTTATCACGTCGTTTAAAGTGATTGTATGTGTGTTTGTGTGTGAGAGAGCGGAGGCAAAGGTTAACGCGAGTCAAGATTGGGAATTTGACTTCGTGTCTAAGGTGGTGTGGCGTTGCTTTTTTTCTGATAGGTTTTAATAATTCATGCCAACGAACCAACGAGCCAACGACTTTTTCCAGATTGGAAGAAAAAATTCCCAAGATCCAATCGCTTGCTTTTTATTGTGTACTGTTTAGCAATGGCACATTAGCTTGGGTGTATATATACATTTACTTTTCACACCCCAACCGTTGATATATCCCTACATATCGGCCGTCACTCACCGCGACTATCTATTTCGCACCCGAGTTCTTGCATGATTGTACACTTCGCGCCGATGATGCAACCGCGCGCTGTTATTTGTGCACAGTGCATTGAACACTGCGCGCGTATCGGCCTTCGATTATTATTGCAATTAAAGCACGCAACGCGTTGCGAATCTTTGTTTCTCTCTATCGCGGGTTCGCAGAGGTGTTGCAGAAGGTCAGCGCTGATAGGCGCAGAGCCATTAGCGTTTTTTTTTCTTCACATACCGTTGCAGTAATCGCAAGCACACAAAGCATATATAATATTGTATAACAAAGGAAAAGTTGCTCGAGTGTTTGTACCAAGACGGCTCTGGCTCTCCTTTATCTAGTATGTAAGTGAAATGCAAACGTTTAACGTACGACTGCCATTGCCGTGCAGCACCGTTGCGGTGAGTTATGGACGCTGTGAGAGCTTAGTTATTGTTTGACGCTTGCCGTAACGAGATGCAATGCAAATAACATAATTTCGTCAACCAATAACAATGTCCTCTCAACGCGAAGGATGATTCACGTTATCTTTTGCGAAGCGTTATTAATATAACCAGCGGCAGTGCGTTATCAATCGGAAAACAAAAGTGCGACGAGGATACTTCGTATATCCGATGAATAACGCGCCACGAAAACAATTTCCCGCGAAGACCGACAAAAAAAACGTTGCGTTTACACGCACACCACACCATCGTCAGGGACAAAGCTTCTTTCGCGTTATCATCTCTGCGATTGTTTCGCAATTGCCGTCGTCGTCGGCATCGTGAGGGCTAATAATAAACGTAACACTGCCACGTAGCGTGTCTCGCGTGCGCATTATTTCTACGCGTGTTTGCGTATGCGCACCAGCGCGGGAGCTCAAAGCAAACGACGATGCTCATTATATTCCCTTCCTCCCTGTGTCCGTGTGTGTATGCATCGTGAAAGATACGACTCTTGTCGTTTTCTCCCCCAAGTCCTCTACCGCCGTCATCTTATTTCAACAGACGTATATATACCTATACAAACGCATTCTCAGAGAAATCGTCATTTGCCTGAACGTTGCAAAGTACATCGTTTAACGCGATGCGGTCATTCTTTTTTTCTTTTTGTTCTGTAAGGGGTGGAGAGTTCCATTGTGTACGATACGGCTGTACTGGGTAGCCACAGGAAACTTTATACAGATGCGGACTCGCTGAGGCATATGTCCTTGCCCCGAGATGGATCGAATGAGTCGCATTTGTGCGTGTACGGGTTAAAGGATCTCGCGTAACCATACTTAACTAAATGGCTATTTATTTGGTGACTGCTGTTGTGGTTTTGATGTAGCAAAATGTGCGTTCATTTCTTACTATGCATTTCCTTTACCTTGAAATCATAATAGTGCGGTATTACATGCGCTATTGTCCTGGCTGTATCTATATGTTTCATTCCATATTTCATGGAATGATTCGCAGATTAGCTCGCAGCGGTACCATAACAATCAAGCAGGTATTATTATTATAATTATCATTGTCGGTGATGGGGGGGGGGGCAAAGTCTTGGTTACTTAGATCAAAAACTAATGATGCCTCCCTCTCAAGCAGTTACCTCTACTTTGGTATTGTTTTCTTGTTCTAAAAGGAGACGATTGTCCTGGAGCGGGTTGCTCTAATTTTACAGACTGATGGGACAAATACTCCAAAAGAGCTGGTGTCTTGAATTGGAAGACATAGAACACGCCGACAAAGTAGCTAAGCGTCACGTCCGCCTGGTAACACCATCTGTACAGCGCAGATGTCTCCAATCCTAATTTAGAGAAGTGATAGGGAAGGCCCCCGTGACCTTTGTCAATGCGCAGCAAAAGCTGTGAGTCTTTTCCACTGTGTTCGCATATACATCAGTTCCAATCTATGTGGACGTTCTGACCGACTATAGCTTTGGCCTCTGCACTACCTCTGCTATTTGGTAATTTCTTGGTGTGCAATGTCCGCCTCTACTCGATGATCATCTGCCTTATCAGGTATTGGGGGACCCTTATACGACATGCCTATCTGCGAATTCGTTTCCTCTTATCCCGGGATGCACCAACGTGATTCGAATCGCGTTTTTCCCGCCAGTCTGTTCAGTGCCTCTTTGTACTTTGAAATAAGCTTAGATGCCTTTATGGGTTCTCAATGTCCTCAGAGCTGTCTGGCTATTAGAGCAGATGCTGACACGTCTACTCTGCGAGTTCGGCTCTTCATTCCGACACCCACACACACACACACATACATACGCGCGCACGCATGCACGCGCACACTGACCCGTATGTGTACTATGGCCTTTACGAAATCCAGAGATCGAGTTGCTAGCCTCGAATCAGGCGCCTCACCAGGTGGCGGATAGGGGAAAGCTCGTCGGATATGAAGGACACCGAAGAAATAAAATACTCGGAGCGGACCAAAACTAGCTAGGGGAAGGCACTCCGAATAATAAACAAACTATGGTGGATATGCAACAAAATACTCTACGCAAGTGGGTATCCTCAGACCCTACGGAATTGGAGGGGGGAAGGGGGGGAAGAGGTGCATCGCTTGGCCTTTACTGCATCTCAAAAAACGAGCGAAGAAGAAGTCAACCAGGCTAGTGCAGAGGCAGCAGCTTTCTGAGCTCTAAGGTGGAGTCTCTGGTGGATTTTATGTCAAGCAAGAAGAACTTTCATACGCAGCTGAAGAACATGGCAAGATCCACCAACAAAGGTCTTACGAAACTCGCCAAGTTACAGCAGAGCCTAAAGCCCGAGAAAACTGTCAGCTCCAACAAAAACGGGTCAAGCTAGACGTCGCCCCTCTTCTAGAAAGGGAAATCGATACAGGAGAATAATAAGCGTAAAGGAGCGACACCACCTGAAATTCCTAGGCGGAAGAAAGCAAAAGGAGGCGAAAGAAGAAGGGAGCTTCCTCGTAGCGCGACGCCGATGAGGAGCCAGACAAGATACCCCGGCTGGATCACCGTAGTGAAAAGCGGAATACGCAAAAAAGCTGAGAGGCCCAAGAATGATGGTACGGAAAATACAGTGCAGGCGCATTTCACAACCGGGCCGAGACCTGCTCGACCTGATACCTTCAAGATAAAGAAGTGCGGCCAATCTACGTACGCCGATATCCTAGGAATTATTAAAGGGGCAGCTGATTTGAAGGTCCTGTAAGACAGGGTCACTTGCATCCGACGCACTAAAGCAGCAGGATTGCTCTTGGAAATAGACTAGCCTAGTGTCGTGACCCCAGAACTGCAGACGCTGGTCTCTCCCACCCTCGCAGAGACAGCGATAGTACAAACGTTGTCCTACAAGGAAATAGTTGATATCAAAGATCTGCATGAAACAAAAACAGCGGAAGAGGTAGCACTGACGATTGCTTCAGTTTTTTTGGCCCCGGAATAGTGATCACTGCGAATGTCAGACTCCGGGCGTTTTACAGTGGCCCTCAAGCAGAAAGTGTCCTGCTGCCAGCAGCAGTAGCAAAAAAGCTGATGAAAGCTCGTAACCTCAGAATAGGATGGGTCAATTGCCGGGTCCGGCTACGTAAAACAGTGACGCGTTACTTCAAATGACGCGAAATCGGACACCTGGCACGGAATTGTAAGAGTGCAGTTGACCGGGCGTCGCTCTGCTTCAGGTGCAAACGGAGGGTCACAAGGCAGTCCCCGACCATCAATGAGCAGGTAACGATGGAGGTCAAAGCAACAAACAACAACGATGGCTAAAGTGCTTCAAATCAACCTGAACCACTGTACAGTAGCCTAGGGCCTGCTGCCCCAACTAATCCCAGAAGGCGGACATAGTCATCATCAGTGAGCAGTACAGGGATTTCAGTAAACCGAGCTGGATAACCGATTGTACCAGCACGGCGGCCATCTGGGTATGAGGAGACGTTTATGTATCCAATAAAATGGACATCCTCCTGCCCATATTTACCTGAATTGAAGTAGCTGTTATAAGACTATACAGCTGATACCTATCACCCAACGATTCAATAGAAGAGTTCAAATAATCCCTGGATGCTATCGTCGCCAGTGCTAGAACCTCCACACTGCCAGTCGTAATCAGAGGGGACTTTAACGCTTGGGAAACCGAATGGGGAAGCAAGAAGAACTATCGCGGGTGCACGCTACTTGAGGCCTTCGCGATGTTAGAACTAGAGATTGCTAGCATAGGGACGATGCCAACTTACACTAAAGGAGAAAAGTCGTCCATAGTAAATCTGACCTTTGTCAATCCCAAATTTAGTCGGGAAAGCTCATATTGGGAAGTCAGTGATCGATTCACTGGCAGCGATCACCGAGCTGTCAGGTACCAGCTCCACCCGACAAGCTGAAAAGCGAACATGCCTCGGATGTCGAATATCCGCAGAACGTCGTGACGACCCACATCTCCACCGCCCATTCCGAGGTTGCGGTGTCTAAGACAGGAGCATCCGAAACAGCAAGATGGAGGGCGATTCACTGTAGAATCGTGTCTGCTCCTCTTAGCAAATTCCGCGCACTCTGGGGCAAAATCCTCTTGTCTCAGCTGCCGAAAGCCTGACTGAGCTTGACGATCTTCATATGCGGATCAGTTGAAGCTCATTCCAGCTGGAGCGAGCATTAGTCTATCTTTAATAGGCTCAGTGGGCAATAGGCACTATTAGGGTATTCCTACTGGGGTGTCGTTCGGTACAGCTAACCTTTGTCGCTCTGTGGCTCTCACCATTTTTCCCACTCACTGAAGCTCGCTGAAGTCTTCAGCATGTAGATACGTATTTGTGGTTGCAGCGCTTTGACGCTTTGGTGAGACGTTAATGAAGGGAGCTCATTTAACTGGCTAAAAGACGCAAACGCCTATCCAAGAATTCGATTCCCAGATAAACTCCGGCTAGAGGCTCATACCAGTTGACCCGGTAGTACGAAGACTGTTCTTGTGATTGCAAGATGGTCCGGCAGCTTTGAGTACTACACTAGAAGATTGCATATCTTGGTCAGAACACCTGGTAGTATGGCCATCAGCTCTTATGTGTTAGGTGACACAGCCCGAATGGCCTAGCTGTCTTGATGTTTTCGGATATGATTGCTTGTCAGCCGGGTTGCGAGTACTTGAGTCCTTGAGACACTCAAGTCCTTCACTAGTACAGTCTCTTCGGACTTTTGATCAAGTCGGAATGCACGTTCCACTTCTGGACTTGGTTGCGAACTAGTCCGAAATTACTTAGCAATTCTGGGCATCAGGCTGCATAAAGATGTTGGTCAAATAGGCCGCCTCGATGTCGCTGCTGGGTGGCGTTGTTTCTAGTTATGTTGGTGAAGATAATTTCACAAAGGTAGATAGAGCAAGTGAGAGAGAGAGAGATTTCTGGAAGATGGCTTCTTTATTTTTCATGTTCAGACATGTTTACGAAAGCCTCTAATCGCGCCATTTGGTATCGATTGCAGTTTAGGGGCTTAAAGCGTCATAAGTAATCAAAGAGGCTGTCGGGTCCTCTGGTGATCCGTGACTCTGGAGCTGTTGGTGGGACGATCTCGGCATACGGAGGCCCCCGATTGGAGGATGACCCGCTACCCCATGACCTGATATTCATGGAAGTGACGGCAGTTTCTGGTGGAGATGGTGATCCGCTTTTGGAAGAACAGCTGCAGGGACTGGTTGATGAACCACACCCCTGCTTGAATGGCCAGCTCGGCTTCCCACCGAGCAAGGAATTTGGTTCATCTTGGGTTCAACGATGTAAGCTTGGCTGGAGGGCTTGCTGTGCGTCCTTTGATAGTGATTCCCTCTGCCACTGGTAGTGGTGAAGGTACGCTCACAATCGGGGTATTCGTTGCAGACGCATCGATTGTAAGGTGCAAAGGCTCTACATAATTAGCGCCCCTAGTGCTCCAGTGGGAGTTCATATGCATTGCGACTGTGGTTCCCTCTATCACAAGTCCCCGCAGCCCCTCCAGCAGTTTTCTAGTCTGAGTCCCTTCCGTTCTGGGACACTTTTTACTAAAGAAAATCACAATAAAAACAAATTTACGAAATGAAATCTTATTTTCACTATATTCAGATGTCACAATAAAATCAATTGCAGAAATCCGAAAAAATGGAAACTCAAGACTCGACTCAAGACTCAAAGCATCCCCTGAAGTTATCTTAACTCTTCTGATCATTCGCAATCACACCGCGGCCATTCATTCCCCTGTTAAACTTTTAAAACAATTGCTTAGCCATGGAAACGAGAAAACACACTTCTTGCACGTAATCATAGCTTTTTACGCATAGTTACTCAAACCATACACTCGTACCAACCACTGATATAAAGCACCACATTTCGGACACACGTTACATCCATCCCGGCCCTGACACGTTTTAATCTCCACATCACCGCAGCGCGCAAGCAAAGGGTAGAAAGGGCAGAGAAAGAGAAAGAGAGAAAGAGAGCGAGAGAGAGAGAGAGAGAGAGAGAGAGACAGAAGCACTTGATGCGTGAAAGTGAGGACGAAAACAACCGTTGCACTCTTATGCAACCTAAGTGCGCGCAATGCAGCAACGCAACCTTCTCATCTCCGTCTTACCTCCTTCTCCTTTCTCTCTCTCTCTCTATCTCCTTGCCTCCCTCTTTTCCCCTACTCCTGTTCTTTGGTAAGAACGGAGGGAGAAGGAGCGGCGACGGCAGCAGCAGCAATTCCTGGAATGCTCTTTGTGCGAGCTGCTGCTGCTTCTCCTGCTGCTCTCGAGACCGAGCGACCTTGATAGAGCGAAAAGAAGGGGGCAAAAGCAAGCCGATTACGCGCGCGCGCTCGTTGCACCCGCTGCTGGCGTGCAGGACACGCGACGACTCTCGATCCTTGCGTGTGCGCGCACATGCCACAGTCTGTATGTGTGCTAAGTGCGCGAGAACTTGTCTGCGGCGTCTGGTTTTTCAAAGAGCAAGTGGGTATATTTAATGCCGATGCTGGCGGCAGCCGCTTTTTCTGCGCCCGCGCGCGGTGCAGGTTTATTTTGGGATGGGATATTGATAAGGGCATGCAGTCGGATGTTTTTGTTTTGATGGTGGGCTTGGATGTAGGTTGACGATGGGGATTGATGGTATGGATATGCGGGAATATTTTTGTAGGAGCGAATGATTTTAGGGTTCTCGGATATTATTGGATACCTACAGATCAGTTATTTTTGAGAAATGTATTTATTACTATTATTGTGAAATTTGGTAAAATTTTACAAATTGTAATGTTAAGTTTAAAACTTGAAAGTAGCAACAGGGAAAAAAATCAAACAAATAATTTTGCTCAATCTTGTTTTGAATCTATTCCAAGACAGAACATTTTTGTAAAACAAACAGTCATTTTGTTCTCAAAGAAATCGCGCTAACGGAAATAGCACTGAATTCTCAGAATGTCTGGGAATGTAATAGGCAATTGAAAGGCAATCACGAGCGCTCTTATTCACCATTATCACTGCGCAACCGGGTGTATAATATACTTAAACAGCGCATTAGCAAAGTACTCAATAGAATAAAGTATTTACACATAGAAGTAGTAAGTAAAGAGGCATGTAAAGTACATACACACAGAGCTCTGCTCCCTCTAATCATAAATTCATTTCTCAAGCTCATAAAAGTTCGCGCGCGGTTATGAGTTATAACACATCGCTATAAAAGTGTCGTGAACCTCTCTCTCGCTTTATGAAAATTGAATACCAGCGAGCATTGTTACGTTATAAAATAATCGCGCGCGCGCAACTAAACGACTATTATTAGCCGCTGTTTTCCCAACCGGCACGTATCATTGTTCCAGAGATAATATTTGCTGCTGTGTTTCTGCTGCTGCTGCTGCGCGGCGCTCGAGAGCTGATCGAAAAACATACTCGGCGTTCACGACCTCTGAATACATACACGTACACATGCACACACACAGTGCGAAACCCCTGGGATCATAAACGCCCACGCGACGCGCGACTGCTCTTTGTTCTTTCCTTTTCTCTCTCGCTCTCTCTCTCTCTCTCTTTTTTCTCTTTTCTCCCTTCTCTCCTTCTGCGCGCTTATACTCGCAGTGATCTTTTTTTACGGCGAGAGAGAGAGAGAGAGAGAGAGAGAGAGAGAGAGAGAGAGAGAGAGAGCGAGTTCTTTGTGTCGAAGGTGTGCGTAAACGGATCGAAGGACGAGAAATACGAGAGAAGCCCGCACTGCGCGCGAGGACGAAAAATCTCGCGAAGGTATAAGCATGCTGCGCGCACACACACCGCGGCGGAATGAATAAAGAGCGTAAAACGCGTGTGGCGCGATGTAATCAATTACGTCTTTTGATCCGTGCGCGAGTGGAGGGTACTATGTATGTGTGTGTCCGCGCTGACGAGGCTCGTTACCAGGTTTGCAGGGCGACGGTGTGCGCGTCTTAATAGGGACGGGAATAAACTCGCGATCATCGTACAAAAAGTGGACGCAATGCTTCGTGGCCGCTGATGGTTGTACTTTTTGGGATGCGCGCGAGGGAGCAGGGAGGTAAAAATAGATCGCGAGGCCGGAGACGAAAGTGAAACCTGCTGTTATATATGCTGATGCAGTATATCGCCGAGGGAGAAAGGGATCAAAAAGTATATAGAGTCTGTGCATGGCGTTAAGTGTTTTATGGAGATATGAGCGTAAAGGTTAGGTTTTTAGCTCTGCTGTAACTTATCGTTTTTTAATCCTCAAGACTTAGTACTCTTTAGTATTATTTAGCTTTTAAGACCTGAATGTGATGATTCGATAAGACTTACTATATGTATACAATAATGAATTGTATTGTTTCTGGTTCCCAATCGAAGTTTGCAAATAAACATATACTTATTATATCTATCTTTAACAAGTCGAATTTAAAGTATTTGCGTAGTTTTTATTTTATTCAAATAGCAAAACGTTTAAGTAGATTTAAAATGTAGCCATACTCTTATGTAATTAAGACACTACATGATGTACAATTAATTAGACTTCCCGTTTTTACCAATAGCTGATGTATATGAAATAACCGAAACCGATAATAATAGTTATCAATCAAAATAATACGTTAATTAAGAAACATATTTTTAATTAGCATACCTTCTAAAAAAACCTAAGAGGATATTCGATCGACACGGTAAAAGTCCACAGCCGACGGGTCGGATCTCTCATGCAAATTTAGCGCGGGAAGAGAATATCATCGCGGCAACAAAGAGGCAAATTCGCGGTATACTGCATGCGGACGCGCGCGCGCATGCGCAGCGCTCCTTCAAATGTAAATGGCCGATGAACGAAAAGAAAAGAAAAAAGTTTATATTCAAGCTAGCGTACACAGGCGCGACGCGTCAAGGAACCTGGCATCGCAAAAAAGCGAAGAAAATATCTCTCTCTTATACTGGCTGTTTATGCCCCCGTGAAGAGGAGAAAAACGACGACAAGCAGACTATGTATGTGTGTATGTGAGCAAGCGCTCGTCTTCCCCTCGGAGATAAAACGCCAGCATTGTCCTCTTACGCCAGACGTATACACATCCCAAAGAGAGTCTAATAAGCTCCCCCCCGAGCAAGTGCCGCCAAAGCGATGATCGGGGGGGAGTAAGTTTCTCTTTGCCACGCATTCGCATGCCTTTTTGATGTAACGCGATACAGATGATGAACTAATTGGATTCGATGTTTAAGCCGTTTTTGGGGGAAGTCGGTTTAATTAGAAAGCGCTCTTGAATATTTGCCCGCTCGGAAGATTAAGGCTTGAAATGTAAGCCTCTTTCCAATAAGGATGTAATCTAAGACTAATAATGCTACTCTCTGCATGTACATTTAATCTTATAATTCTCAAGATTACGAAATATTTTCCAAATTATATTACGATGAAAAAGCGATGTTCTAAAAAAAAAAGAAGTACTTCATTCGGCTTAGTCTCAGAAAAAGCAGCTTTGACAGGTGCATTTTACATATATGTTTCCTAGCTTGTAAATTTTTCCGCGCGGCGCTGATAAAGCGCACAGAATGGAATTCGCGCAGGTGATTGCACTCTCGCTACGGTTTATGCGCTTATTGACATTGAACGCGATTATCAAAATCAATATAGAAAGTTAACGATCGATCATCGTTATATATAATTATCGCGTACATCGCGAGTTGTCGCTCAGTTGTCGAATAATGCAAACCGAAAAGCTAATTTTGCGAGACTTACGTAATCCGTGAGGAATTCGCGTGCAGTCGTTGCGCCAAAACATCGTCGTCAATTCGATATAAATTGCTCCATAACGTCGTGTGGACAGACAGAGAGAGAGGGGAGGGACATTTCGCGCTCGAGTTCGATAAACGCGTTACATTCGTCCGAGCCGTTGACATTGAAATTTTTATCAGTCAGAGCTGCGAAAAAAGCACTCGCATTACGACACTGTTTACCAAAGCACGGCGCCGGTATGCGTGTGTGCGTATGCTGTACGTCATAAACAGGTTGTAAAAAACGTCCCGGCCACCCTTCCTCCCGTCGCCGAAATTCTCTCCCGAGATGCAGGCATAAAGATTAGAGAGTGCGAGAGAAAGAGGCTTACGTAACTGTCTCGCATAACCCGTATAATACTTATTATACACTGGACGTTTGTGTACGCGTGTTTACTGGTCTTCCTCACCCCTTTTTTCATTCTCCGCGAGAAGAATGAAATGTCATTCTGACTGCGGCTATGGACTTTTCCCTCGTTGATAAAGATCGAATTCGTCGCCACGGGAGATCTTCATTACAAATAAAACGGTCATTGTTTCCTGAGAGGAACAAAGAATTCGTTGATGAAAACGAGTCGGAAAATTTTGAGTAGTAATAGCCCAAGTCTAATCATAATCAACACATTTACAATAATGGCAACCTTTTCTTGAAATATTAGTGCCTGGTTCACGAATGGAAATTAGTTTCGTAAATGGTATTGACTACGTCTGCAATAAATTTTGTAGAATTTTTATTCACGTATGCAAATTGCAAACAAATAAACCAACAATGATTTGCAAAAAAATAATCCTCTCCTTATCTTAATATAAAACTGTTAACCTCTTTAACGTAACATTTTTTCCAGGCTCGTATAATCATCGTTTAATATTAACTTAATTTCGCCATTAAACAATCATTACCGCAATTTCTGCAACCTCTCTCTCTCTCCTGCAACCCACAATCTCTCTTTCTCTCTTACATCTCCACCTCGACGAATTTCATCATTCCCCGAAACCTCCTATCCCACTCCTCCCTTGCGCCTAATCCTCCTCCTCCTCTCTTCTCGAGCGCCAAGTGCAAAAAGAACCTCGCGAAAACAACACACACACCAGCATAAATACACGCGGCGGGGAAATTCGAGCGCGGAGAATAGTGCATATAGCACGCTTGCGGCGGCGCGGAGGGAGGGGGGAGAGAGCGCACGCGCCCGCCGCGCGAAGAGAGGGGGAAGAGAGCGACTGCTGCTGCTGCGCGCGCGCGGACGCCCTTGAGCGACGGGCAATGCACCGTGAGCGAGGTTCAAGGCAGAGCGGTGGTTGCCGTCGCCGCTCAGCCGCCGCCGCCGCCGCCGTCTGTCTCTGTCGCGGAGAGAGAGAGAGAGAGCTTCTCACCCTATACGCTTTGAGATTCTCGTCTCTTTTTTCGGCGCACGTTCTTTTCGTGCTGGTGATCGCGAGAAGAGCTGGCCGAATTCATAGAAAGTATGGGTTTTGGGGAGCGAAAGAGAGGCCATATTGAGTGGAGATTTTAGAAAGAGAGAGAATTTTATTGCGTCGGCGAGGATAATGCGATTGTTAATGGATGTTAGTGGGGCGGTTGTTGTGTACTTGCTACAAGCGTAAGATAGCGTGGGTACGTGGGGATTGTTGTTTTTTATTGTTCGCAATTTGCAACAGCGATGGGCTCGGGGTGAAGGTTTTTAATAAGGATAATAGCGAGCGATTGTTGCTCACGTAATTGCGTCAAGTGTCATAATTCTTTCCGAGTATACGTTTAACTTTTTCGAGGCTTGTTGAATAAAATGTTTCACTTGCTATTTTTGTCAATCACCTTGATTGTTGGTATGCCAGATTAAGAAGGTTAAACAAATTATTTTCAATAAACAAAAAAATTATAACATATACGCATAACAATATTATCTTATCATCTGCATATACGAATTTAAAATGTGCAATATATTATTTTAATGATGACTGATAACAATTGAAATATGAGTAAATTTTTTTTCACAACATTCTTAAATTAGCTAATATCGTATAATTTATATTAACGCAATATGTGTTATTACCATATTTTCTTTGTGTGCACATAATCCAAGAGTTCAACAGAAATATCCTCTAAATAACGATACATCATTTTTATTAATCGTAAAAATAAAAGAAAACATTTCAAATGAAATAAAGAGTTCATTATGTTTGTTCGGCCGCTGTAAGTGTTATTTCCCGCACTTGATAGCCTTTCATTCCTTGTTTTTGTGCTTTCATTTGATCAATTCACAGCGAGTGCAATATTACCAGCCACTCAACCGATGACGTGTTATTCGATTCTTGCAACTGGAAAATAATCATTATTTAGCCAATTTCAGATTAGCTTTATAGTGTTAACTTACATAATTCTTATTATTACAATATATTTGCATTGCACATTGTAATATATTATAGTTATAATTATTATATGTGATAACAAAAGTCAATAATATAATATACATTTTCACAATCAAATATGAAGACAAACAGTTTCATTGCATAAGAATGATTTATAAAATTATACACAGCAATGGTTTTAATGCTCTGTTTTTTGTTCTCTGTTACGACATCAACAGTAACAGTCGCAATCAGAATACTAAGATCGACTTAACAGTAAAAAAAAATTATCAGGCGTGATATTTAAAAACGTTAATTAGTTTTTCGGAGAAAAATCTTTTAAAACTGTTGCTTTTATCTTCGACAAGCGTTATCAATTACGTGCAGCGATCCAAAAAATTTGAATACATCCTCATTCTAAGAACTAAAATTTAGAATGATAAAATTAGATTTATCAATTAAGAAATTATTCTACCTTAAAATTCGTGGTATTTGAACATATTACTAATATGTACCACCTACTACTTACTAGTATAATACCCGAATCTATTACACGTAAGTAAACCTTGTCCATAAACTTATTTTTCGCATGAACCAGCCGAGGGGCAACTATATCTCCTCTAAACCCAGTCTTTCCCGACACCGCTAAATCACGATCTTTCTGTTTGTCTCTCTCACTCTCTCGAGCGTCTGGCCGTGCACCCGTCGAAATTGGGGCCCCCCGATACATATAATTGCAGAGCTCTGGCCCGGCGTGATGCGTCCACGCTTCGCGGCTGCAGTCAACAACCTCTGTCTCTCCTGGGATCCGTCTCTTTCTCTCTTCCTCCGCCAAACTCTTTCGCACAACGCTGCTGCAGCAACAACATTCCATTACTACGACGTTCGCTCGCTCGCTTGTGCGTCTGGTGATTTACGGGCCGATGCCTCCTCTCTCTCTCTCTTTCGCGCTAAACTCGCCCTCTTTCGAAGGCGAAGGTTACGGTGCGTCGCCCTCTGGAATGCCGCGCTCGCGAGTCTCTCTGTTGGCTCACGATGCCTCATCGAGCGATTAAAGGCCCATCGTGCACGCACCTTTTTTTCGCAAGCGCTCGACTCTGTGATGTAGGAGCTTTGTGTATGTGTATATCTATATATACGTTGTTCTGCAGTATCTCTCGCTGCTGCTTTCCTCGTTTGCGGTTTTCGCAATCGAAGTGGAGAATGCGCGGACGAGCTTCTCGTTCGTAGGATGTCTGCAACGGCCAGGTATTTTTTGCTTGGGTCGGGTAGAGGAGTCGCTGCGGAATGCAAGCGGCCCGACTTTTTGCACTGTTATTGAGCCGTAATTAGGTATAGAGCGGGTTGACGAGGATGATTCAGCTGTGGTATTTGATCCAATGCACGCTGAGAGATTTTTTCGGGTATTAGATCTTATACGTGCACCGATGAAGTCATTGCTTCTTTTAGGGTAGCATGTATAAAGGTTACTAAGTATTTAGTTTGGTCTGAACGATTTGTTTGATTAGATGATTACCTATTTTTTTTTTATACTTATTTTTACGTCGTTAAGGATTTGGAAATGTTTGCTCAACAGGCAAAGATTTGTCTTATCTCATACGTTAAAAAAATTAATTCCCAATGCATATATAAGTTACTAATGAGTATATATATATATTCAAAATTCAATATTTAGTATCCCTGAACTTGTTACATTTATATACTTGATCCAGATAATAATGTTACGTAACAAGGTTGTGTCGAAAATCATTAAAAATTCAAATGTACTGCAAATATTATCGCGAAATACATGTAACAGTAACAGCTTGAACCACGTGGATGCCAATAATTGTTCACGTGATATCTTCCATTGCTCTCATTAATTCCCCCCATCCAAATATTGTCTAACACCCATTCATTAATCCTCCTTCTCTCTCTCTACTCCTTATCTCGCTATAATCCAACCCAAAGCAAACGCATTACACTAGCGTTGCTAATGGAGATTAGAGGAGAACTCGTTACGCCCGTGTGTATTTATAAACCGACATGAGCACGAGGCTCACCTGTTCAAACACACACACACACACACACATGGATCATTCGTCTGCGAATCTATCCCCCAGACTTCGACAAAAAACGATGAATGAACATGAGCAGACCCATCATTGCGCGCCCGTGCGCACAACTAAAACCTCAGGGACATATACGCGACGGCGCTCTAGGATTTCAGGATCTTATCTGCGTCGGTGAACACTGAAGTGTACCGCGTGCATTGTCAGCGCTTTTGTGTAGTTTTATGGCCTACGGTGTGGTCCGCTGGTGCTAATATATATTCGTGGGTGACACAGGGGAGGGGCAATGATGAAAGAGAAGCTGTAACCCTTCCGGGACTCCAGGGGTCGCTTTTAGTGAGTCGTTTTGCAAGAGCAAAGTGTCGGCGAGGTATATGCAAATTTCTCGTTGGGGTACATATGCATGAACGCGTGTACGCATGTGTGTATATGGTTGGAGGATGCTGGACGAGAGTGTGGCATTAACGTCGCAGTTTATGGCATGTGGTCACTTATCGATCATAAAATATACCCCCAGCGAGAGAAAGAGAGAGAGAGACGATTATTTTGAGGTTGAGTGAAAGTCTTCCTTCAGCTGATTGCTTTTAAATGGCAATTTTCGACTTATCCGGATGTGTTATTAGTTTAGGGATAATTGTATTTGTAATGGATAATGGTTGAAATAGTGAGAAGTCGGATGTTTAAAATAGAGTATATAGTGTTAATTGAGTATAAAATGTTAAAATACGTCCGAGGAGTAAAGTCTTGAGATAAACGATGAGTCATGTAAATATAATAAAAATAGCGCGAAAGTATTTTCTCAATGGTAAAAAGTCTATACGTACATATGCGCGGGGTGAGTAACTTGTTACACAGCCGCGGCATGAGAGCGTTCGGATTTTTCAAGTTCGCTATAGGGTCAGTAAAATAACCAGTTTATACTGCGCAGAGATTCAGTGTGCCGCCTTTTTGTTACCTTCAGGTGCTTTTTACACTGATGTAAGGTCAATAAAGTTGTATTTATATGGATCGTTATTGCGCGCCGCGGTGTTTATATATATATATACATAAGCATCCACCTTCGTGCTACACAGGTGAGTCACATGACTTCGGCAACGTGCGTGTGTGGATACTGTGGTGCACTAAAATATACTGTTGCAGTCTCAAATATGCAGAGATCGCAATTAAACTATAAGGAATCGTGCCTTTCCATTATCACAAAATGCACGTAATTATACGAACCCTGATCGTTAAAAACTTAGTTATAATACCAACGTTATTGGAATCGAGTACAGGAATCGCGTTAAATGACGCTATTGTATAGCCAAGATGTTTTCACTTTTCACGTTTATAATTTATTACGGAGAGAAATTTCAGTAGACCCTTACGAAAATAAACTGCAGTCCAAACTACTGGCTAAACTATTGGCTTAACTACTGGCTCAACTATTAGTTGAACTTTTGTCGAACCACTTGTCGTCAG
>UXGD01000631.1:0-51583 GCA_900474315.1 Torymus auratus
GATTAGCACTGTGCTTTTATATGCATGTCAAATAAAAAGTAATTTTTACTTTAAAATCTTAAAAAAAGTGAGTTCTACTTTTTTTAAAGCATTTTCTACTATTTCCGTGTCTAGTTGATTTAACTTGTGCAAAACAGCAAGACTTATTTTTTATTTTTTTCCGTGTTCTAATTATATTTTTCAATTTCATCTTCGAAGAGCTGTCAATTAACGATTTTTTCAACTTCTTGAGTAAACTATACGCGATCTTACTTAGATTAGCACCTTCTTTCATATCCGGCATGACGTTTGCATAAAAGTAAAAAATGCACAAGTTATGCAATTTTTAGTAAAAACTTTTTTTTTGTTCAACATTACCACAATAAGTAATGTACTTCATAAGAATTATTTTAATTAAATCAGAATTTCTTATATTCTGCAATAAATTTAATCTGCGTTTGACAAGTTGATGCGGAAATCAAACGTCAAGTATTTAAAAAAATCTGACCCCTTATCTAAAGATAAGTACACCTAATCTTCTTTTTATCGATTCACAGGAAACTAATTACAGTAATAAATCAGTTGATTATTAATCGATTTTCCTATTAGTTAAAAGCTTTTCTCTAAAAATTTTATTGATAGACAATTCCAGAAATATAACAATCTTTTTCTATTGTTTGGATTTGCAATATTTTACAGCGTATTAGACTCATTACTTCATTTATTTTAATTTGAGTAAAAATTTTTTATCTTTATTTGACAACTCTTATATACTTTTCAGAAAAACAATGCACGGTTAACGTGAAACATTTGGATATAAATCGCACGCATTAATCATTGATCCATCGGATCATTCAAAGTTTTTATATCGAAACGCAGAGGGTGATATTGATTTTGACGAGGGGGATCCAGTATTTTTATCTTGTGGTACGAATGGTAACACATTTCTACTGATTCCAGAGGAGTCATTTGCAACCTTCTACTGCATATGCGATAGAATATTTCGTATTGGAGATTTGTCTTACAGTTTCAATGAACTAATCTGTCAGTCGCACCCTGAACGTGCAGTTAAATTCGGCAGACAACGATCGGATATAAATAAGTTTAACATCGGAGTTGCAGTCGATAATAGTTCGAATAATTTTCTGCATCTAATGGAATGTACGTGAGGAACCCAAAGAACCAGTATATTTGGACTATAACACTGTAGTTCAATGGAGTGGTATTTCAGTGCACAATTGGAGATATATCCAAGAACACGTATCTAAAATGGCTAGAGTTCGGAAAGAAGATCTTATGGTATACACTGGAAAATACCGCCAATTGAAATTGGTCGATAAAGATGACAATGGAAAAATAAAAGAAATGCATCTTTATGCTAATAAGCACCGAAAAAAACTCGTTAAAAAATATGTCATTCCTCAGTATATGTGGAAAATGGTTATAAGTCCTTCAGCTAAATTAGGCTTAGTTTATGTTACTGTCAACAATCCCTACATAGAATCTGAAGAATCTTATCATATATGCAGTCGTCTGTTTACCGCGATACGAGATGTACTGGTGCCAGAAGATTGGGATCCGCATACTAAGGAGTTTGGATACAGTTATTTGTGCTACGTAGACGATTTTGTAGCTAGGACTGGTTTAACCTTTGATGAACCAATGGTTAATCAAGTTACAGGTTTATTATACGTAAAATCGTGTTGCAGAACTGCAGGAGATAAATGTTTCTGCTGAATGACAAATTTTTTATAACAACCTCAATTGAAGACTTGTACGTAATTAAATAACCTTCTTAAGCTGAGTTTGTAATTCATGATTAATGTAATTTTATATTAACTTTGAACATAATCTAGTAGATCCATTGTTGAGAAATTACGATTCGATAATACTGCGTTACACGTTTTCAGCCAATGGACGTCCCTAATTTCACTATTACGTTATCTTCAACTACAACACAAATTAAATATCTTCCATTTCTTCGTATAAAACACAGTTTATCAAAAAATTCTTTCATCCGAGTTCCCAAGCACTCCAATTTCCAACTGCACATCACACACACATTTGATATCATAAAAACGACTTTTCACGCTCGAAGCACCTACAAATTGCCATTTGCCCTTAGCTGCGAAAAATCTGACGCGCGGAATATCGCCGTCGCGCGCGCGCGTAAAACTACCAGAAATACGAACCTGATTTACGACGCAGAAAACGTCGTCGTCGATTCAATTCAAAGGGAAACTAAATCCGCGCGCGCGCTCTCCTCGCGACGACGCCCGGGAAAAAGTCTCTCACTCGCGAAAGTCGATACGGGAACTTATGGGGGTCATTGCACATGGCGCACAGCGCGCGCGTGCAGCGTTGGGGAAAGTTTACAAGCCGTGTCCGAAAGTGAAGTCGATAAAAAGTGACTCTTTCGCGCGCGTATATGCTGCCTGCGCCCGCTGTGCGCGGCGCCAATCGTATGAAGAATGTATTGTGTGCGACGCGAGTCTTTTGTGTTATTCTTGAAGAAAATTGCTGCAATATTAAAGGCGCTTCAGAAGCTGCAGCAGTTTTAAGTATAGATTGTATCTTTACTTTTTTTTTCATACTATTTCCAGTAACGTTTTCAAACATTTACGATCGCTCAGTGGGACATTTTAGCGCAGTTATTTCAGTACGTGTTCGCATACTTTAAAGTCGCGACGTTGTTGCTCTTTTGACTGAAGTATTCTCGTTTAACGGGCTGTTTTTGCTAATAATTGTGAAACACAGTCGTTTACGGTCCCATTAGTAAACTGCGCGGTATGCGAATAATACACAATTTATAAAGAGTATTATTTGCAAAAGAAATTCAAAACAATAAAATGAAATATCGATACGAAGCACGTAATACACGAGAAAAGTCGAGAAGAAACAGGACGAAAGACTCGCCTTTATATCGAGCCTCTTACCCTCGGCCTCGCAAAGCCTCTCGATTTTTCGCGGCGAACTCGCGCGCGCGAGTGAGATTTCACAAATGCGCGTTTGCGATCCCAATTTCTCAAAGCGCCCACTTTACCCCGGCGTATATATTCCACGCGCTGGTGTGTCTCGTGTTCGCCGTGTGTATACGAGACCGGCAGGCTAAAGTCGAGAGCGGGAGCAAAATCATATTGACCTCGCGGGTATATACATACGTACGTATATTTTTCCACAGGCCAGGCCTATAGAATCAATAAAGATTTCCCATCGTAGGCGAGAGAAGCTCTCGCGGGGATGATATTATGGGGGAATATTTCAAACATCCGTTATATAGCGCGCGCCTGTGTGTGAGTTTTTCCCCTTTTTTCTGCACGCCCGGCGATTCCACGCGCGCGCGCGAGAAAGAGTTCTTGGGAGGAGGCTATTCTTTTTCTTTTAAATTTTTCTGCGCGGATATATATGGAGAAAAGAACGGTTGGGAGGAATCGGATAAATATTTTATTGGATTGGTTTGGAATTTCGGCTTATTTATTGCGTGTTGATGTTGAACGCAGATTTGTTTTGAATAAATGAAATTTATTCTAATATTTTTTTTATGTATATTGGTTCTATATTAATATAGATTGTCAAGGAGTTCTTTTGAATACAAGACTTTTAAAAGAATTTGGTTACACCGGTTTTGACTCTACAAAAGGTGAGTGGATTGCGAAAATCCTGAATCAACGTTAGTCAATCTTTTGTAATATTATAAGTCAAAACATTTTGGGTTTCGCTTCAATTTTTACATATTTCCAATGCCAAACATTTTTAAATATCCTATACACGTTTATAATGATTTTAAGTTCTTAAATCTACTCCCCATGAGATTTTGATAAAATGAACGGCGATATTTGTACATATATACAAGTTGATACTTTCTGTATACGTAACACAAATACGATGAAATAAGAAGCATCAAAACATTATTAAATTCAGAATAAACGATTCATATATTATTATATTCTTACAAGAACCGTATTAAATTCAAAATAAAATAATGTTTCAGACATCATCTCGCGACAAGAAAGATATATTCAACAGAAAACCTATATGACGACGAGACTCGCCGAAAGAGAGCAAACGAGGTAGCCGTCGCGAAAGCGAAGAAGAGCCTGCCTGAACCCTGGGAGGGAGAGAGAAAGCGAGAAAGAAAACGAGACCATCTCTCTCTTTCCCTCGAGAAAGACAAGGCGAACTTACGCGCGGGCTACTTCGCGCGCGATGCCCCAAGGGGACGAGGCGAGAGACATTTGTCAACGCGGAGAACGACTGGACGACACCGGACTATACCTACTCTACTTTGCCGTTCGGACGTGCGCGTGTATATATATGTGTCGTCGTCCCTTCGAGAGCCGAAGCAGCAGCAGCAGCAGTAGCAGCTCCTGGAGGGCGTCGGACAATATTAAGCCGCATTCGTCTTCCAGACTTGACGATTTTCTCCCTCGCGTACAGGAGCGTGAAAAATCGAGAGCCCGGGGATGTAAATAATGAGGCGAGAGGCGGAGCTGATTAAAGGGACGCGTGTCTCGGTATACGTGTGTGTGCACGAAGTGATGATGTGACGAAGGATGAGCTGAATAAATACATAATTTAGAACGAGATGTTGGTCGATTCTTTTTTCTTTTTTTTTTTGTTGGTGGAGTATTATAGAGGAGGTCTTTTAGAGAGATCGAGGAGGTATAGCGGATGGATTTAGGGCTCGGTATGTATGTATATACAGTCGGGGGTGGTAGTGTTGAATATATTTTTTCGCTCCGAGGATCGATATACGCTTGAAGAGCGGTTCATTGTCGTCGAATGAATTCCAAGTTGTGTATAAAAAGACGGAGAAAATGTTGACGGATAACCGAGCGAGGGCATATAATTGTAATAAAAATACACAAGGTTCGATTTACGAACTCTTTTCATTGCTATATATAATATGGAAGCCCTAAGCTCATCCTCTGACTTTAGATTGTATCCCTTCTCATGAAATAGAAAACCGAAATTACGATACCCCTTAAACCCTTTCATTTCAGCATCCCGATGCATAAATTATATACACGCATCCGAGTAAATCACCACATCTCCGTGGCATCCTCCACGTCAAACTTTTGTTTCGTCCTCGACTTGATCCAGTAGCAGCTGCGACAACCTACCGAAGCGCTCATATCCAAATACGCGCGAACACGCGAGGAAAAAAAAACAGCAGTCGTAGGGGGAGGATGAAAAAGCGAGTCGCGGAAATACGCGGCGACGCGGGGAGGTTATACGGCGGGGGTGTGTCCGGGACAAGGAACGGGCGGGCTGCTGAGCTGGCTTCTCCTCGACATTGTTCGAGCGCCGAGAGATAGAGCGTTCCTTTATTTGATTACGGGCCATTCGTATACACACGCGCGCGCGCGAGTGAGTGAATTTCTACTCTTATGCGCGAGCGAGCGCGCGTGTATGAGGGAAAGGGGAAGGATTGGTTAGATGGTTTGGTTTTACGGTGGATGGATCGGTGGAGAGAGAGATGTAGGCGATGCACGGTGAGGTTTCGACGGGGAGAGGCGAACGATTGTTTATTCGCGGCGCGTGTATTCGGCGATGAGGTTGGGATGTGAGGCTGGGATGGATATTGGTGCAGAGGTGAAGGAATGAACTTATAATGATGTGAGTATATACTTTTGAAAGTATATGACAGAAACGATATATTATTTATCAGATATAGACGTTTAGATGACGTTTTTTCATTAATTTATAAACCTAAGAGGCATTAGAATCTTGACCTCATAATACTTAATATACTTCATATGTTAAAATGTAATTGGAATAAATTAATATCACGTGCGAAAGATTTGTCTGCGTTTTGATATTTTAAATGTAAAACATATTTATTGTGTAATAACGAGAAATATTGAAAGAGAATAATACCGTTGTTAGGGTTTTCAAGTCCGTGACTTTGATAAGAACATATACGACAGTTTACAGTAATCAACAATATTGTCGTTGGAAGCAAAATTATTTGAAAAATTTGCTGACTCTTCAATGTGTACGTATATTAAATGAAAAGGTTATTTAGAATTGGTTAAAATAGTTTTTTAAGAAACAACGTAATTTTAAATAGAAACATTTTGTGGTAACAGATAATCACGATAATAAATTGAAAACTTTTAAAATTTTACAAAAACATTTTATTAAAAGTTTTTATTTACAAAATTTATTGAATACAATTAAAAAGAATTATTGGAATATTTTTATCACAAAGTCCTGTTTCTTGTATAATCATCTATCATATATTTTTAAAAAACTCTAATATACTATGTTTTTAAAAACGTTACAAAATATATTGATGTTATCTATATTCAATTCCTCGTTAAATTAAAAATATTTATATATCTGAAAAATAAATATAATATGATTTATTATGGATTGTTAAATTCCAATGCACAATTTCTCGTGTAAAAATAAAATAATTATTTTCTAATAGTAACTCTAAATTAATAATCACAAGGAGCCTTTCTATCATATTGTCATTAATTATTTTATCATCGAGAAATTTTAGAAGCATGTGTATGGATTTCATTTAATTTAGCTATCAATACCTTCAAATATTTTGGCAAGCCGTCTTCAAAAGAAGGGTCTTCATTTAATGTGGCCACCCAGTCCTCGACAATATTCTGCAACCTTGACTCTGGCCTTGGATTGAACTCGTCACATAAATACATGTGCATCTGACGCTAAAACAAGTTAATCTTTTATTGTATTTATAACTGAACTAATATACATTAAATATGTGATCAATCTTACGTAGCATATTCCAACGTCTGGATCTTCATTGAATTTTATCTTTGTGTACTTCGCCATCATAACTCTGCAAACTTCGTTGAAATTATTACATTTTACTTTGAACTAAAAACAAACCCAACATTTTAATTCATTAAATTTAATTATAATAGTTTGTATGACAGTGATTCATATTTTTAATCAATTTACCTCGCGTATCAAAGTGGGTATAAGACCTTTTATTTCCTCAATTTCTGCTGGCTAAAAGTATAAAAAAATGTATAATAATATTCTTACAGGATTGAAAAGGTTATTTTGAAGAATTTGTTTGTAGTATACCTTTTTTAAATAGTTATATAAGAGAAATAAATAAAAATCAAATATTATCGAACTTACAGATATGGAAAAAGCAACGTTGCAAAATAGGATGGTTATAAAAAGACTTGCCACGAACTTCATATTGGTTTGATTAATTTTTTAAAACTTATTTAAATAATTTTCCTAATAAAATGTCAATAGCTGCTAGTCGAATGTTAAAATGTCACAAATTACTCGTGTGTCTGGTAACTGCTAAGAGTAAGCAATGAAGAATAATCTCGAGAATAATATTATGATGTGTAGTTTACTGACGAGCCAACGTTCACTATTTATAATAATCTGGTCATCTATACACATTATCTGTTTGCCCTTTCATGCCTGAATCCTATTATAAACATAATCGTTCAACAAGATTCGTATAATGATAGATTAAATTTCTAATGAATTTTCTTATATAACGCTTAATGAACACTACATTATTAAATGTTTAATGAAGATATGCCAAATTTTAGTATGAAAAGCGTCCTGTTACCAAACGTTTTATATACTTTTTAAGAGTTTAAGTACATTATATTAGTACAGAAATTTCATTTGTATTATTGCTGTGCTCGCTATCTTTCGATTATTTCAGTTTTTCGATAGTCAGTAATTGAATAAAAATTGTACTTGATATTTTAATAATTTTAATTTTTTCATACAAAAATTTAGATTTTTGAGAGTATTAAAGAAGATGCACATTTTCATTATTCAATTAATATGTTTCTGTCTGCATATGAAAAACAGCGTAAAAATAAGAGAAGAAATTAGAATATTTATACAAATTGCTATATAATTAATTAATAGAGAAAAATTCGTCTCACACAATTCATAAAATATTTAGGTACAATATCCTATCCAATATATTAGAAACCATTGAAACAAAGGCTTCGAGCCGTTACAAATCCTCTAAAATCAACCTTTTCCAAATTAAACCATCCGAATCTTCGCAGTTGAAAGTAACCCACCGTACATATATATAACACGCTCTCTCGCGAATCCTCGCATCGTTATACCGCCGCTATTACACATCCTTTAGCCGGGGCATATAAATGGAGCTGTGTAAGCATGCCCCAAAGGAGCTCGTTCTCCAACTCTCTTTCTCCGACTTGGCAAACGCGCGCAGGGGGTAACAGATGAGGCATTAGGCATCGGGTAATGGGCCGCCCGCTCCGTTCCCCCGTGGGGCCGAAATATTTCTACAAATCATTACTTTTAATTTGTCCGCGTCGCTCTTTTATCAAGACAAATCGCCCGGCTACCGTTCTATACATGTATAGCCGCGATCGCCGAAGCTATAGCTGGCCGGCTGCTGGTTTCGTGGTGCGAAAGTTTTCGGTTCGATGTTCGATTGTAAGTGAATGCTGTCGTATTACTAGGTCGATGGTTGTCGATACTAATTTTGTCAATCAGTTGTACACGGGATGGGACATAAATCTGAATTGGAAATTTTTGAAAAAGAAAAATCAATTCGAAAATAATGTATAAAGAGAATTTTTGCAGATTTAAAAGTATATAAGATGATGTAGGTATATTTGGATTATAAATTTGAATGAATTGAACGTTTAGAATGGGATTTTTTGTCAGTTCCATTGTTGTGTAAACAAGCTGTAAGAGGCGCTTAATTGTCACTGACGTTGTCTTAAGATATAACGATAACGCTGTACGGATTAAGTACCAAAATTTGACAAATTAATGAACATTATTGACATGAAGAAATTGATGGCATAACATATGAAAATATCTAATTCATGTAAAATTTTCGACCAGACTTTTCCATTTAAATTATAAATCTCCTATAATTACTTCCTATAATCATAAGATTTTATGAAAATTACTTTTTTATGTCGGATATTACATAAGATCTTCAAGAAATAGAACGAAACTGATTAAAACCTTAACCCAAAGTGACATAAAAAAAGCAAATTAAATTAAGTTTACAAAACAGATGTCAGGTCACAGCGGGGGGCGCCGCGACGCGAGGAAACCCACACACACGCACGCGCGAGCGAGATCATATCGGAGCGCTACTCTCTAATTTTTAAAAGCGCTACTTTAATGCCTTAATCTCGCAGCTCATTCAACGAAATGAAGAAGCGAAGGAATGCGATAAAACGTCAAGCATCCAACTGTGCCGAAATTCCAGCAGTCGTTTGAAAAAACTTATTTATTTCCAGTGTGTGAGAGAACGCCTTGATAGTTCGGGCAGATTGGTCGATGAAAAAGTTGTCTCTATTAATTTTCAAGTTCTTTGGGTTCTCAAGCGAAGGGATAGAATAAATATAAATTATATTTATTCGTAAGATATGAAAATAATAACAAACTAATTTGTCAATAATATATCTAATTCAATTGCCTATCTACAGGATTTTTTTGAAAATTTTTTAACAATCTTTTCTAATTTTTAACGTGAGTTAAGTGTTCTTCCGATCGTTAGGGTGGATATATTATAGGGCGAATTACTTTTATTTATTTTTATGCACATCATATTTATAGTAACTTTCGAAGAAGAGTTTCTATAAATAAATCCAAAACTTGAGATACGGAAGTGTATTTTGTCATCGACTAACACCTTTATCTTTAGACAGTGCGACCAACTTATATAAATTAGAAATACAAAGGGATTGAATGTATCTTATTTTTATGTTCGCAAATGAGTCATTCATTTGAAATGTAAAATGTATGCCTTTGCCTACACGAAATAAATAAAATAGCTATAATGCAGACCTCTTACCATTATTTCAGTGGTAAGTCACAGCATATGCTTAAAGCTGCATTTATTTGCTGCTTGTAATTGTTTCTTTATTCCAGAAAATTCTTTTATTTTACTTATTTTTCAACACTTTTTTCCAGAGTCACTTTTACGCCACTATTTTTGCATTATATATACCTACATTTGATTTATATAAACGACACAGAATATGACGTAAATGATTCACAGTGCAACGTTTAAAATAGATCATTCCATTTCTTTATATTCATATCCAATATCACACAACACCAGATGAACGTTACTGCCAGCTCTGAACTCCGTGCCATAAATTATCTCTCGCTCAAAACGTTATTTTTTTATATTCTCTCTCCCTCTCCCGCTCGCTGAAAGACATCTTTATATTCAATATTACGGGATCCATAACAATCCACGCCAACAGACTGCCCCGTTTTTCACGCTCCGCTTGCATTATCCAAAAAGTCTCCATTAAACTCCCTATACATACATACATATACGTCTTTCTCAACTCTGGACAGTAATCGCTCCCGGCCAACAAATACAAATCGTATTAGGACCACCGTATACGCGCTTGCGCATCCTTCACGTACAAATTTTTCAACTAATATCCCACACTAGCACGGGCTGTACCTACACACACACACGACGAGAAAAGAGAGAGAGAGAGACATTATCCAGCGAATGGCGGCGCACAAGGGAGATAAATGCACGCGTGCAGCTGCGACGGCCGCTCGCGCGCGTTCACCACGGGACGTCGCTCGGCGGTGGGTCGTCGCGCGCGCGCGAGATATTATGCCTCTCTCTCTCTCACTCGCGGTCCTTTTTAAAGGCGATAATTTTTCACTGCGTCCCCCGGAGGAGGAAAGATGAGAGAGGATATACGTATAGTATTCATTAGCCGGGGCTCGGTTGGTTCGCACGTTGTTGTTGTCGCGCTACCACCGGCGAGCGAGAGAGAGGACGTGACACCTTCATACGGGCACGCAGCGATTTGTCTGTGGAAAGAGAGAAGGTAGTAGCAATGCTGCTTGGGATGCTTTTTTAATTCGAGGCGAGGATTCGTGATGAATGGGCGGGAAGTCGAGGTGGGCGATGGCGTGCAGGATGTGTATTATAGAGGTGTGTGCTTGATTCGAAAATGAGATTTTCATTTCTCTTTCGAGATTTTTAGGATATTTTTATGATGCTGATTGTGGTTTTCGTGCGATGAGAAATTTGTTTGATTTTTCGTTCTTTGATTATATTATAAGTATAGTTAAATTTATTCATTTGAGGATTTATTATATAGCGAATTCGTTATACTCATACTAAATTATGCTACGTTAAGATATAAATTTCAAGACATTGTATAAAAGGTTATTTTCTATAGAAAAAATAATTTTTAAGTACAATTTTTCATAATTATATATTGTGTCACGATGCAGTTTAACAAAATTGCATTGAAACTTATTCGAATAAAAAAAGTTTTCATAAATCTGAAAATTTTGTATTATACTCGTAAAGCAATATAGAAATCCGTGTTCACAACATCAATTACACGCTTGCGACGCGTGAATAAATAACCCATCCGTTAGATCCCGGCAGAAGAAACCCACTGAGAAACGACATTTTTTTCTCAGCCGACGCCACTGAAAGAAGAAGAGGCCACACACCGGTAGCCGCGCGTCCGAAAGCTCGGCCCATTGTCCCCCTCTGATATTTCTGTTATTGCCGGGATTAAGCGCTCGCGTCCCGCTGCGCATTATGCGCTCGCCGTATACGCGGGCACAAATGCCGCGATATATGGAGATGTTATACGCGCGCGGGAAAAACGCTGACGCGATTCTTCGGATCCGCGCGAGGCTCTATTTAACGGTTTTGCAGGATTACGCGTACGAGCGGTTGACGATTATCTCTCTTCGTTTTTGCGCGAGGTAAGTATACGTGACTTTGAATCATGATGTTGCGAGCGTCTGGATGATCAGAGGGATATTGAGGAAGATGCTGGCGAGGTAAAATGAAGACGTTAATTCATTGCGGAATTGTGGCGAGGTTGGTTGTATATTACAGAATTGCTCTTTACTCGGTAGAATGAGATTTAGTAGGTCTTTTGCAGGAATTATGGCTTATAATGGAAGGAGGTTACCGATTGCGAAACTTTCAATTGGCCATCATTAGTATGCCGACTTTTATATATCTCCGATAATTTATTTCTAACGCTTTTCTTTCCAAACAAGGGTATAAATTAATTACCATTGAAAAATCGAAAATTCAAACAGATGTTTACCCAACGGTACCAAACGCGCGCCAACCGAACCTTCAAACACACAATACAATCCTACTCCCCACCGCCGCGACCATATACCAGTCACGGCTCATCAGCCGGACGACACGCTCTCATACCGACCCCGAACTTAAAAAACTCACTGTGTTATACCGACCCCCTCATTAATTCACTCCACCCTGAAGCGCGATTAAAAAAAAAATAGACACACATAGAGAGAGAAGCGCAACGTAACGTCGGCCATTACTCTCACCCTCAAAACCGAAATAAAGTAATCACAATAAAAAGAGATAAATAGCCGTCTGGAACGAAGAATGGCGGGAGCGCGCGGGCAATAACAGCCGCAGGCATACAAACTACTGTACCGGTTATAGCTATAGCACGCGCGTTCACAATGGCGTATATACGCGAACACCGGGCCATTTTGTTGTTATACGCGCGCACGCGAGCAATGGTAGTGCGAGTACGGGGGGGTTGGATTCGGAGGTACGAAAAAAAAGCGGGGTGTGTACGAATAGCATGGAAATTTGCAAAATGGTATATGATGAATATGATGGTGCGCGAAGATGAGAGCGCCGGCGTGACAACTGCGCGCGCGATGTGTGTTTTATAAGAGCGTTTAGTGCGCGCGCGAGTTATTTATTTTTTTCAAGAGCGGCGCTGATGTGTTTGCTTTGTTTAACTTTTAAAGTATTGTGTATGTATGGGGGACGGTGTATAATGTAGGTGATGAATACGGCTTACGATGTTTATTCAAAATTGAATAGTATACGTAAATTAAGGTATGGAGCCATTTAGTGGGAGAAAAAATGATACTATTTATAAACTTTTAAGAACCACTTGCTCGATCGTTCTCCATATCGAAATGGACGGGTAATTTATGAAAATATGGGACCATGAAAAATATGTAGGTAATATAACGTTTATTGAAATGAATAATCCATCAAGTTTGAAAAAAAGTCTCTTAAGACATCTCAACAATATCGTTGTTACAACACCCTGGTGAACAACATCTTCGAAAAAGCGTATACATGTACACCTCGCGTACACATCCCCAGCGAAAAAGCCGCACCTAAAACAAGCGTATATAGAAAGAAGAAGAAAAAATAAAACGTTAGCTAGCTCTCGCAGCACAAAGACACAGGGCAGCAGCGAATTAGAAGGGGGGGACATCTATATACACCAAGAGAACTCGCGCGGCTACAAATGTTTGGCAAAGCGTCTTTGGTCGCGCGAGCTGCTCATCGCGTCGACGCCACCGCACCGGGGTGCATTTTTCGACTCTCTCGGTCTCCCTCCACACATGCAGCAGCGGGGTGAGGGAAATAAGTCACGGACACCCCGCGGCGTACCATCCGGTAACTCGACACCGTCGTTTGTAGAGAGCCAGAGCGCTGCACACGACAATGCCAGCGAGATGGAGATATACACACCTCTCTCTCTCTCCTGGCCGTCAGATAGAAATCGGCCCTGGTATAGCTCTCGCGCGCGCTCTGTGACATTAGATACCATTTAAGGATTAATATAGCCATAAATAAGGAGTGACTTCTGTGGACGCGAGGTCCCACAATTGAGCGCGCGAGAGAGAAGTGTGGGGTGTTCGAGCGCATGGGAAGAGTGCAGGAAATTGCACGCGCGCGGGCGCTTTTGTGCCGGCCGTTTAGAGAGCCGGGATATAGCGGTACTGTTACTACTTCCCTTTTTGGGCTTGTGCCGTCGTATATATATACTCGATTACGTTGTCTTTTTTTGTCGTCGTTGTGGAGCTTTTTGGAGCGGAGATTTTTTTCACGGGGGTAGTTTTTATTAGGACGGCTTAACGATGCAGATGCGTGTAATAAGTCGGGATTGCGCGGAGGAGCGACCTATACGACGAGGAGGAAGTCATTCGTCTCGTCATTGTGTCGTAATGGGTTTGTTACTTTTTCTCGTTTGGTGTTGTGGAAGAAGGAATGTGTGAAAGTATTTTTGTGAAAAAAATGCGTTGTTTTTTTTAATGTTGGTTGTTGTATTTGTTTGTTATCGATGGTGTATTAGAGGGAACGTCCGAATAACCGAACACGACCCGATACCCGAACAAAATTTTATTAATATTTTCTCTATAAAGTAATAAGCTAGTAAGAGTATATTTTGGTAATTTAATTTTTATAATGGTATTTTCCAGACGTTAAAAATAGTTTTGTATATAAATAATGAGGATGTATGATTGTTCGGGTATCTGGATAATTCGGATAAATGTTCGGGTATTGGGACGTTTCTTTTAGTATCGTTTTTTAGGCATGATGAATGTCGTTCGATTCAAGATTTAATTTAATTATTCATAAAAACGTTTGTAAAAAATAATATTGTGATATGCTTTATATGAAAGTTAATGGATAACCGCAGGTCGCATGAAATTTTGATTTTTCCTTTACGAAGAAGTGTACAAATATACAAAATATTCTTTTATTGAATTTTTCTTTACTTTCAAATTAAATAAAGTAGGTTACAGTAAATGTTCTGCCACGAATAAAAAAATATTCTAATAACAAAAAAAATCTAATGAAATTTTGTGAGTGTTAATTTTTATTTGACCTCGTTGTGTGTTGTGGAGGAAAGTGACAAATATATCTCTCATACATAAACTACGTAACCAAATCCATCAGCCACAATCTGCTCACATCGCGGACAATCTTCTCCACTACATACCTCTGCGTGCACAACTGCTTCGAATATACACGAAACTCCGCTCACTACTCGGCCCGCTCCGCAAAATATGCGTATGCATGAATATACGCGCGGATTCCGGGAAAGCGAGTAATTTTCATTCATACGCGCGAAAGTGGACGGCGCCAAACACGCGCACTTTACTCTTGTTGGACCCCGGCTAAGGGGCACGATTTGCTATTGTTATATAGCGCCGGCGCCTGCGCGCTGTTCCCCGCGTATAATCGCACGACTCGGCACGTTCCGGTCAGCCGAATTTGTAAGGTCTATGCGCCAAGCACCGAGAGGGAAACGCACGCGCGCTCGTGCCTCGTGAATGATGTGGTTTCCTTGTTTCGCTTTGTAAGAGCAAATTTTCGGTTTAGAAAATTGTTGGGAATATTTGGTTATAGCTCTCGTATGGTTTGTTGAAAAATGTATTTATCGATTAAAACAAGTTAATGGCCTTTAGTAGTTGTTGATGATAAGCTTCAAGGATAGATAGAAAAATTTTAAAATGTGCCATTATTTCAGGTATTCCATTGTCACTTTTTAACTGCCTATCAATATTTTATCATTTTTTCCTTTGATATTTGCGGTTTTTAATGTGTATTACTTATGTTAGTTGTAAGTATTATTCAAGAATATTTCTAGTAGAACACTACCAAGAATATTAACAAAAACAAAATTCACTTATTGCAATATAATAAATATACATGATGTATAACCTAAATATAATCATAAATTGATTCATAGCAAACTAATTTAAAAAAAAAATGATATTTCATTGACTAACTTATTCATCACAATGTTTTTATAATTACAGGTCTAATTTAAATCGGCAAACGGTAAACACTATTATCTCTCCGTCTCGTCGCCATTGTCGCCAGTGTCTCGACTTTACGCGCGTCCAATTTCATTGCGGAAAGTTGTCGCTTGAATATAATTAAAAACACGTCACACGGAAAGTGTCGAGAGAGCGCACGCCTTTCTATATACCCAATCACAATTTACATAAGTAGCTGCGGGGGCGTCTACGACTTTCTTACGTCTCGCGAGTACGAGTTATGGTCTATGTATTTACGCCTCTATTGCAGTGTAGGGGATTATTTGAGTCAGCCAGATATTTACGATTATGTATACATTGTTGATTATTAGGTCTGCTACTTTCCGCGATTATTAATTGAGATAGATTATATAAATGTCATTGATTATAATATTATATAGTATTAACATATACACATACTTCATCTAAATTTTAAAAAGTCTTTATTTGATGATATAGATAACGTAACATTTACGGATTTAACAATACAGCCGAATAATAATCTTACCAAATACGTCCATAACAATAATGAAACAACGCAGCTTTCGATACTTTAATCAGCCTTAAAATACACATCAGTACAATATTATTGACATTTTCACCGTAAAATCCGTAACACCGAAATTAATAAATATGATGATTAACACCCCCGTAATGAAGAACATCAATCTCAGACCGCGGAACAACACGCGCATACAGTACATAATACTCCTCCTCACTTTTTACACACACACACACTCCGAGCCGGAAACATCAGCGCTGACAGTCGTACACGATCGGACAACGAAATGAAAACAGTATATGCAAATAAACCCTCTATGCCACGCAAGAAAACCTCCCGCGCGCAATATAGCCGAATAAAATACAACCGCCGCCTTTCCGCACAATGGCTCTTTCGTGTTCCTAAAATTAGCGCTCTCGCACGAAGCTCTCCGCGTTCGGCAAAATACAAAATCGACCGAATACGCGCGCACACACAGTATATAGCGGCGACTTATTTTAAACTCGAATTCGCGCTTGTACGGTAGTTAGAATTCCATTTGTTGAGTAGCTACGAAAGCCCGGTACCCCCTTTTCCGCCCGCGCGGGTGATTCATTTCTACGAGAGCCATTTACTCCCAGGGAACAATACAATCTAGCTCGCGGTGCGGTGACGATGGAGGGAGGGTGAAAGAGAGAGAGGGAGAGGGAGCGAGAGAGAGAGAGATGCTGGAAAAATGTTAAAGAAAGAAATACTAGGCGAAACAGAGGGAATGTGAAAGAGGATGGAGCGTGAGGGGAGAGAAAGTGGTATGGGGAAAAATTGCGGAACTTAGTTCTATGGAAAGTAACGAATCGTTTGTTAACTCGCTAGGCTATACGGGGGGAGATTGGATAACTGTTTTCAAATGTTTGTTGTCTCTGATAGAAATCGTATATGTCAAATGGCCAATAAGTTAAAAAATAGCTAGTAAAACTGGCTAATTAACGGCTATGATGAAACGATTCTTCGACCATTATTTGCCCATTTCTTATACTCAGAGAAATGTTGTAGGAAAATTTACTGTAGGGGGGGGGGAGTATCCCCCTACTCGCTCCGCTCATGAACCCCCCATTTTTAGAAAGTGAATTAGTTGTAAATTCTGTTCTATTTTTCAACCTAGAGGTAAATAGAAAGATGCGTTTTATTTTAAAGTAGCCCTAATCTACTCGCTATGTCGCTATAAAATTTTGCAAACCATTAAAATTGTATGAGTTTTTTTCAACACATGCATGAAAAAGGCCCTTTTTCTGCGTAGAACAGTCATTTCTTTGAACCTCAGCAATTTAGTCCAGAGTCAATCTACTCAAAGGTTCAAAAAAGAAATTGAAACTAAAAAAAGAGCTTTCATTCCCTTTTTTGAAAATAAAAAAATGTCGATTCCTCTAAAAGTTATAAGGGTTTTTAAGCTGAACGTCGAAAAGGCATAAAAATACTCTCAAATTCGGGGCTGCCGTTTTCTGCGATTTGTGCATTTTTATGCCTTATCGACGTTCAACTTAAAAACCCTTATAATTTTTTATGAAAGTTATAATGATTATAATGAAAGCTCTTTTTTTTAGTTTCAATTTCTTTTTTGGACCTTTGAGTAGATTGACTCTGGACTAAATAGCTGAGGTTTAAAGAAATTTTATTGAAAAATTTCAGCTTTAAAAAAAATGAGAGCTACATACATTTTTAATAGTTCACGATTTTTTCCGTATATTTTTCGTGACATAATAAGAAAGAAAGAAAACCGCCTCCAGAATGTGTGTACACAAAAAAAAAGAAAAAAAGTTGACCGGTTTTGGGGATGCGTAAAGTTGAAATAAATTCTGGATTTCCTCATATATCGCCTGAAATAGTATATTACGCACCTAGGGAGGGAAAAACTTGGACAGTCCATATCTCGTGTAAATTGAAGGCGAGATGTGGGCTGGTCAATATACACTCCCGTGTAGCCTATACTATTTTTCACCATACCCAGGTCGAAAATACCACATTTGCAATTTTGAGACCGGAGCGAAAGTGGCACTTTCGGCCAGGGTATGGTAAACAAATCTTTTTGAACATATTTTTTTTTTCGAAAATTTTTGTCACTGTTCCAAAGTTTCCTCCAAGTATGAGAAAGCAAAAAAATTCCCAATGAAACATGTTTCATTTCAGAATACATTCACCGAATCCTAGCCACTGACGCCGAATCGAATGTGCGACTCGTATGAAAGAACGTGCAGCGGGGTGACCGCACTCGGGGAGAGACATCTCTCCTGGCACGAATCCCGACCGTCGCCTACGAGCAATCACTTATTTCGCCCCGAGCCTCGGTACACATAAATATGTAGCGAAGCCTGGGCGCATTAGACTGCACATACGAGACCGGCAATCCATACCAACAGCAAGCAACGCTATATACGCGAGGCACGCGGTGGGATTACCCAGCGACTGTATCGTATATACCATTGTCAAGGTGGCTCGGGTAAGCCGGCCCGGCTGATGGATCGCCGCTAAGTGAAATGAATATAAAATTAAATCGTGTTTATTGTCCGGGGGTAATTGACCATCTGCACACATACATATAGCTAGATGAGTTTTCTATGCATGAGGAGCAGAGACGACTTGATTTCCACTTAGAGTGAATTAAACGGATGAATGCGCTTTCTCTTGTGTGTGTGTGTGTGTTTGTGTGAAGCCAGAGAGGGTATTATGACTTTTCAATGATTTGGAAAATGGGGGAATTAGCGTCGCTTTGAGGCGGAGGTTATGCAGGAATGATATACGAGGATGCGCATCTTTTTTGTGATGTGGATGTGGGTTAATGATAATTACCCACGATTCATTTGTCACGGAGTGTGAAATTAATAAATACATCTTATTTGTTATCATTCAAAGGCCATAAGAATACATATAAGATAGACGAACTTTGTTTTTATAATCTATGGATGATTTCTCGCTCCAAATCTTTATTCAATGCCGCCTTTCACAAATACTATATATAACTAATCACGCATTGAAATTTCAACGTTCTATGTCTGCTCTTTCTCACCGCTTTACCAATCCACTCAGCCGATCTACGCCATTTGGTAAAGGAGACAAGAGACACCCGCATACTCTCCTACATATATACGCGCGGAAATCGGGAAACGATTTTCCGGGGGGGTACGTATATGACCTCGCTCTCGTGTGCCACACACGGCCGCTATTATAATATTACGAGGCGAGGGTGGCTGTGCTAGCGCTGTCCCATCCTTGTTTATCGCTGGGACTTTGTGTTTGTGCGTTTGACGCGTCGGATGCGTATATAGAGCATACAGTGTTATACTAAACTCTCTCCCTGTGGCTCTTTATTGCCTCGTAACCAGCGCGCAATTTTCGGATGCTTTTATCGCGCGGCGTCGATTCGAGTGTGGCGATACTTTGGTCATTTCGAGCTGCTCTGCGACACTTTTCAAAGGTTTGGTTGTATATTATATAACAGAGAGGATCTCGGTTATTGAGTTGTATTGATAATTTTTACAATATGCTTCAGCTGTATATTCTGTAAATTCGAATAAGTGGGATTAACAATTCGAATAAGTGAATATATTCATTTTAGTTTTCAACTACGTAGACGTGCATTTATTTGAAAAAGTGCACGACTATCTACTTATTCCACGTGTACATACATGACTAATTAGATTCACTTATTCAAATTTACCGCGTATATTTGGATTCAAAAGCGTTGTTAATATTATATTATTTGTAAATAATTTCAATGATAAATAGATAAATTAATCTTGCGCAGAATGTGGGTTAAAAAGATTCTTTGCTTCCTCGAAACAATTTCGTCTAAAACCATTACGAAATAAATCAGCTTTTATCGGCACTAACCACCCGTTACGCATATACATAAAAGTGATTAAAAACAAAAAAAATCAATTAGGACCCTCGCAGTAAAACTATATCCGAAAGCAAATAAACCGGAACCTCATTCTCGAAAACGAGTCGGGCAGCGCAGACATAGCAGCACCTGGCCGCGCACGACCGCTTAACGACAATCAGCTGTCGAAGCCGAGTGACAGAACGCACGCGCAGAAGTTCCCGATAAGAATCGGACGGGCGACCTCTCTTTATTTCCTATATATAGTTCCAATTAGAGACAGCGGCTCGGATAATCAGCCGGTGAAAGTCCCCTGGATTTTGCTGGTCTCCCTCGAGACTATTAGGTATAGCGACGGCAAAAGTCTGAAATAGATGTGTGCATGTGGAGGAAATATCGTGGTTTCATTGTTTGCCGCGAAGATGGTAGGAGTATGATGGACTATGACTTTTAATTGTTGACGTTATGAAAGTGGAAGTACAAAAAATGGATGTTAGATATAAATAAACGTGAGCACAAAAATTATAGTCGAATGAGAATAGAAAATAGGAAGTTAATTTGCAACCATTGACGGCTAATTTAAAATACTTCCTCGATAGAAAGTCGTCTAGTTTTGTTAAATAAAAAAATGTTTAGTTGACTTTCTCTAGTGACTATTTCAAAAGTTTCAAGTATACATGTACACGTTCGTTCGACTGACCATTCTGAATTGCAACAAAGTAAAAATCAAACTACATTAGCAAACGAGTCTATATACCCACAGCAGTCCTATAGCCAATTAGCTTTATCACCATACCACCAGCACGATCATATCACCTACCCTCTCACATCTGTGTATGGCCACCGATACAGGGACTTTAACGAGCCAACCCATCCAAAGTGTATAACTTCTGGCCCCCTTCTGCAAATCGAGTCATTGGATAATGAGGCTCGGGGAGGGAGTGAGAGATTGTTGTCGGCCGGACCGCGGCCTTGAGCCGAATCGACGATAAACGGGCGCGACTAATCGAGGACCCGCCGCCGACGGCCGAACTTTATAGATGAGGCCTGCGTGCTATCTGGCGAGTGATGACCGTGCTAACGTGTTTATTTATGTGCCACGGGGGTGAGAGTTTATTTGATTATACGGGAGCGAATAGTGAGGCTGGGATGACAGTGTCGTTGTTTTTATTTATTTTTTCGATTATTCGAGGATGTGTAATAATTTTTTTATTTATTTGTATACAGCTGTTGCGTATCTATGTAATACATGAGTTATTGTATCAGAAATTCGTGAATTTGCGAAGAGTATACAATTGCTATACATATGAAGAGAAGTAGAACTAAAACAGCTGGTGATGGCCTCAGGTGCGGCTTCGTGTACAGAGTACGCAAGCTGTGTCTTAATGCGACGATTCGACTTTGAATCACGGAGGTTGATATAAAAAAACGGCACTACTTGTTATAAAAAAATGGCACGCCGTAACAAGTAATACTTTTCTCATGTTAATACACGTACACTAGATGGCTACCTTACCGGATCATGAATTATATAATTTTTTTTTGCATAATACTATACTTATATTACTGATAAATGTGTACATTTATTTATTATATTACCCGAACACATTTTCGGAGTATCACAATTGTAGGCATTATCAATAATTAATCCAATGCAAAATCAACAGAATTTTGGAAACGCTATTGATTTGACAGCAGTTTTTTTTTTTCTTATATTTTAAACTTTTCGAATGTCGAGCTAGGCGCTGCTTTTTTTCCTTCAAAATTCATAAATTATAAAATTTTCTTGCAAAATGGTCATCGTAAAATTTATATCAGGCCATAAAAATGCTCATTAAATTCTAACTGCAAACAATTTTATACTTGCATGAACTATATAACATCTACTTTCATAAGAATTGGAATTCTTTAGAAAAAATAGTGAATAATTGGAGACCATACGTTCCTTAAAAAATCATAGATAGTGAGATTATTACTCTTATAAACTGTATGTTAGAAATAAATATTTACAGTACAATGCAGTATTCATTATTTTATTTCGGCATATTATTGTTTGTTTTTTCACTAAATTGGGTTGAAAATATTACGGAAGTAAGTACATTTATGTTACTATTGCAATGATGAGGAATGAACAAGTCATACAAAATTAGGCATTCACAAATTTATAGTGGATTAATTTTAATTTCCGCGAATTTACAGAAGTTTAGAGCAGCGGGCATGAATGGATTATCATTCACGCCCGCCGGGCGAGAATGTCTTTCTTCCATTCGATCGGTCCAAAAAAAGTCACTTTAGGACCTCTTTTTAGGTCGAAAACGCCAAAAATCGTGCATGTGTTACAAAAATCAATATATAGATCCATTGTTGAAAAATTATAATTCGAAAATACTGCATCGCACAATGTGTGCGTAAAGTAGATGAGTAATGCACGCTAAAGAGGCAAAAAAATCTAAACTTTTGCATGCTGCTTAAAAAATACTCTATAAAAAAAGTTTAACCTTTAATGTCTCAGAAATGTATGAATATCAATATTTCTGTTGAACGAATTCATTAAATAGATATATAAAAACTATCTTTTCATAAAATTTCAATTCAATTAAATACTTTTTATTACAGTTAATTACCGCGTGGAACATGAAAAAACCATTTTTTTTTCAATATTCAATTTTTTCTCTCCAAATCTAATGCATAACATTAGTTTGAATTTTAATGATGCATAATCACGCACTACCATAATTTTCTTGAAGGTTTTCATATTATGTTTTTAAACATAATTTTTTCAAAAAGTATATATCTGTGTATAGCATAGAGACAGCTAATCCAAAGTTTTATATAAAAAAAGAGTAGACGATTTTATCCTATTTATGATGTATTTTTACTAATTTAATTTTATTAACTATCTTCTTTGAAAAAACACGCAAAGATTTGTTGTCCGAAAATCGAATAGTCATAAGAAAAAAATCATTGAAAAGCTCTCTCGCGAGTCTGAATTAAATAGACGTACATTGAAAGTAACAAGACCTTTCTTATCTTAAATTCCTTTTTAATGTCGTGCCCGAACTGTTCATTATATTAAATGTGTGATATGTATAATTTCCTTATATGATACCTTAGAAAAAATCTCTTATTATTCAATAATTAAACTATTTATGTTTTATAATTAATTTTTTATTCCTTATTGTCAACACATAATAAATATAATTCAACTGCGCAATCGATAAAAATTCTCTCTTTGATGACTCATTCTGCTAAAATAGGTAGCAACAATTTTTGCTGTCCCCCCATTAACGTCTTTCTCATTATTACATCAATAAAAGAAAAAAACATTTTTTATGACCCTCACTTAGCAAGTTTCGCGTAAAAACGAGTAATATTAGTGCTCGGTCTAGTAAGTGAGAGCAGGAGTGTGGCTCATCGGTGCATGATAGTGCAGTGACAGCGCGAGTGTAGATCTAGTCGATTGACTCGTTAGAGGTCGCAAAATGCATTAGCTTATCGCTTTAAGCCGCGTGAGCCTGCAACGGTAGCTCGCGTCGGCGTCGACCAATGGCCGCTTCGAATGTCTCTTCTGATCGCGGTGAACCGCTTATATGCCTATACAGATACAAGAATGCGAGAACTTTGAAGTTTGTTATTATTTACCAGAAAGAGATTTGATAGAAACGTACTTAATATACGCATAGCTTGATCGGATCAATAAATTACAAAATTAGCAATAAATAAACGAATTCTTAGTACTTAATCATGAGATTTCAATTTCTGTGACATTTCTATTAAATTTACGATCATTTGACATATTGCACAAATAATTCCAAAATTGAACGTATGTAATAACCTGTGAGGCTATAAGTACGTACAATACATACAATACGGTATGTTCTTAAGACGTCTGTCGAGTACTACAAAGATTCTTCAATCCGATTCAAGAATCTACAAAAGATTTGTTGGGCGGATTTGAAATACAGGAATATACATATCTAGTTCATTTAATTGTAATTTACAATCCCCAGCATAGGTTCAAAGCTTTATTATACCTAATAATTTTAGTAAAAGGCGATTGAAGTCATTATTTTTATTTTCAATGAATTTTTCTTTTATGGGTACTACTTAGCATCTAATACAGAATCACCACCATCGACTTAAATTAATTATTATAAAAAAGAAATAAAAAAGAACCAAACTAGAATGTTATCTAGTTATTGTACAAATTTGATATGAAATCATTTTTATATTCAAATATGTCAGATAAAATAAATTACAACTACAATAAACCATCAAATGATGGTCTTATATTGTAGCTTTAGGGCAATATTTTAGCTACTGCTAACAGTTTTATATGAAAAAGACCCATTTCAAGATATAAAATCCAAGGTTTTCCCGATTTTCAAAAAAATGGACTTATGCCGTTACGCCTCGAAGCCACAGAATTATAGTATTATTAGATAAAGTTTATTCTCCTTCTTCGCTCCAAAAATTCATTAATTTATTAAACGACAAACATTTATAGCTACGATTAATTTTGTGACTAACATAAAAAAAGAATTGACATATTCCTTAAAAGTCTTATGGTACAACTTATGGGAAAATTGTAAAATTTTACAACAAAGACTAGCATTAGGTGTGGTAAGCATTATTGAGTTATTTTGTTCCAAGGTATCCAGTTACGTATGTCCACAAGTTGTAAAATGAGTTAATATAACTATAAAATTTTCCATTCGATAACGTACAATCATTTTACTGTATAGGTACGTACTTTACAGCGTTTTTTTGGCAATTTTCAAAATTGCAATATCAGTTACCTTTAAAAATAATAAAATCGTTAGTATTCTTCTTTACAAAACCAATTAAATATTACAAAACATTGTTTTATAAAAATAATAAGACTTGGAAAATTGAATTTAAGAAAAGGTAATGATCTCTATTTTAAAGTTGCATGGGAACTGATGTCGTGATTCACAAGCAGCGATAAATAAATACTAGCATCAACTAGTTACATAAAAATTCATGAGCACTCGGGACGCTTAAAGTCGGTACATTGCGGTCAGCCCTAATATGGCTCATTAGCGAGGTCGAAGCCAACGTGGCTCAGCGTCTCTAATCGCATTACAATCGTTATCGCGACTTCTCTGTTTAAATTCGTTACTTGATCTTTCTTATTTCAAGTTCACATTTATGACATATAGTACTTCTCATCGTTTCAAATTATATATTTATTATAGACTAAGGAGGGAAATCAAGAGATAATTGCTTTATTTTTTCTTCTAAACAATTAATTATTAGATCAACTAATTAATTAATTTAATGTTTTTACTTATCAACAAAACTATACAATCACACAAATAAATACTTTTTTAGGCACTTAAAATAATTACTCGCATAACAAATCTCGAATATATTATTCAGCCATATGTAAAATACACAATTGAATAATAAAATAATCTTCGAACAATACCGATAAACTATTTATTCAAAGAGAGCACATCTGAACACACATTCTCGACCTATATATAACAACGTTTCCTTTCACCCCACCAAAAAAATCGAATCTCATCCCAAGCATTTCTCCCGCAAAATGTTGGCAAAGCTCATCCTTTACCGCATAGTCTTTGTTTCCCACGGGACTAGCAGCTCTTCTGCGTATCTATATCTGTACCGTAAGTAACTGCTGCAGGAGCTCTCTCGCTCACTCGCGCGTATCATCAGCACGCGCCGTCGGCAGATCGTATTCATCGTCATTTATTTACGCGCCCACCTTTTTTTCGCCTACTCCTTCGCCGATAGCCGCGCGTGCCGTCGGATAGAGATCTGCCGGTCAAGATTCATTAATATTCATTTACTCCGACGCATGCGGTCGGAGTAGGAAAAGCCGGGGGAGAAAATGCGCGAGTGTTAACGCGGAAGGTGAAAAGGCTGTAGGGAAGGATTTTTTTTTTCGCTGGTTGGTTTAGGTCGTTTGTAATGGGGTGAAGATTTTTGTGGCCTGGTTATAGTTAGGGGTTGTGTTTTTTGCTGTAATTTGATGGTATAGATTCTGTAATGTATAGTTTTATTATATTTCAATGTGATTTGAGAATTAATATTTTGATAATAATTAGATTAATTACAGCGATCGAGTAAACATATATATATAGAAAAATTTAATAGTATATTGCCCTCACGGTTTTATTTTTGGTAATTCCTAAACCATTTTGTACAAAACTGTACAAGTATATGACCAAAGTGAAAGAAAAATCAAATTAAAAATCATTACAATATTTTATCTTCTGTGACGGTATATATCAGCGTTTAAAATGAAAAATGTATAATCAGCAAATGACAAAAAAGTCTTTGTAAAAGACGATGTAACACGGCCTTAATCTAACGAGCAAAACTACAAGAACCACCGCGTGCATCGCACGAGTAAAACAAAATCGCCAGATTATACGCCGGCGCTGCGCGAAACTCGCTCCCAGCCTGCCGCAATAATCATTTATCAGTCGGGCAGAGTGCGGCCTTATATACACCCTCGTCGCATTAATACCAATTGTGTTTCACACGGGCAGCAACACACACACACTTATATATACTCACACGCACTTTTATATATACGCGTGCATCACACTGTCCGCGCTGATAGCGAATTATCTGCGGCGAGAGTAGCACGGAATGACGGATACCGTTTAATCTCGGACCCCGAATTTCTTTTTCCTCGCTTTCGCGCACCGCCGCCGGCGCCATCAATTTTTCTTTATCGGCCGCCTCGAAGGTTGGTATAGTATATATAGGTAGCGCGCTTGTATATATCTCGGAAAGGAGAAAAATGATTTTTCTGCGGCGCTGGTGTGGTATAAGGTAGCTCTTGTTCCCTTTTTCGGGGCTTTTTGTTGGTCGGCGCCTGCGAGCGATCGGCAGTTTGCCTTCGCCCGATAACAGCCGTTGTTTACGAGGCTGCGTGTATATAGGTGCGTGTATGAGGCACGTTATACACATTGTAGTAAATAAAATAATTAGATATCCTTGTAAAGGTGATAAAGCAATATGGGATGTAAGAATTTATGGATGTAACTCGTTGTTAATCATTGTTAAATAAATATTGTGTCTCCACAGATTCTCACGTCAACGTAAGTGCTCTCACACCGGTATAGGTACAACGATTTCTCTTATTTCCTACTCAATTACTTTAATAATCCGCGACGATGGGGAGGAAAGGAAAATTTTTTTTTAATTAAACGAAAGCGACGTGTCAACAGTCATTTTCTTCCCGGCTAACATTCGCGAGTTACGAAGGCAGAAAAAAGAGGCGAGGAAATGGAAAAGAACGTATATATCTCGCGGACGGATGCGCGCGGCCGTCATTCGCGCGTCCGCTGGGACGTATTTCAGTTAGTCCGCAAGCGCGCGCGTGTGCGCGTTAAAACTATATAGGTATATAATATACGCGGAGAAAGAAAACAGTGTCCGTCATTCGATTCCCCGCGGAGGTGCCGCGACGAAGATGAAAACCGCTATACGGAAATACGAGATATACAAGTGTGGAGTGTATATGCACGTGTGTGGTATAAGAGGTCGGGAGGGATTAGGAGACCGAAGGAGAATGATTACGAGAATGTCTATAAAGGTTTTTAATCTTTTGTGGTATAGAGGTACAGGACAGTGACACGGAACAATACATTATAGTTTTGTATATATTAAAAAGTTTCAAACTTATTGAAACTCTAAAAAGATTTTGTAATTTTTGTTTCGTAAAGTAAAAAAGTATTTTTTTCTCAGCACAACCATATCTTCTTATACTCTTGAAAAACTGCAAATATTTCATCCCCGCTAACAGACGGACTGTTAGCCAGTCATATACACGTCATCGCGGTCACTTCCTCTCGACCCTATATATATATACCCGTCCCGCTCCTTCGGATCTCTCGCCTCGCCCGCAGGATGATTAACGGCACCCGGGAGGCGGTCTATTATCTGCGGCGACTCCTCGTCGTCGTTCGTATAGGCTACGTTTATATCAGCTTGCTCCTACGACGTGTTGTAGCCAGAGAATTATCAGCACGCTTCTCTCCTTCTGTTCTTTTTTTTCGCATTCTTTCGCTGCAGCGAGCGCAGGCAAGCACGATTACTGACGTGGTTCCGGGGAACTAATGGATTTGGTGCGGGGTAAGGTGTATAACGGATTTCGTGATAATTAATAAGTTTTTCGTGGTTCGAGTTTTTGCTTGAAAAAACAATTGCGTTGTTCTGGGAATTAGATGCCGTATATGTTCGCGTTTAGTAGTTTCCGTGAAATTTTTGTAATTAGAGTGTATAGCTGAAATACCTGTAGAAAAAAGTTGGCCTGCAACTTTCATTAGAACGAGGACTGCGGTTTTTTATTTTTCAATCTAAACTTTAATTTTTACGATACTTTGGTGCTAGATCGTTTGAATAATTGTTTATTTTTCTCCGGTCTAAATATTTTTATGCTAGAAGGATCCTCACAAATATGGACCATCATCATTAAACAATGATTATATACTCCGAAAAACCGTAAACTCAAGAAACGATAAATAATATTTATCACAATCTCATCAACCGGTGCTAAAACCATACAATTTCTCAAGATCAAAATAAACTTCTGTTCCCCGCACACGCGGAAGCGAAAAAATCCTGACGCACCTTCAAAAAATCAAGACGCATTACGCTGTACGCATTCTCACGCGTATATATAGTAGAGGCGAAAATTCTCCGGGCAAAACGAAGAAAGTGCGAGAGAGAGAGACAAAGACAGCAGCACACGCAGCTGCGCGTGCGCAGACATTGTTGCTGCAAAAGGGCGCGAAATTAAATATCAGATGTTGACAAATTGCGCGGAGGCGTCCCGCCAACGAATATTAATGACATACGCGCGGGGAGAAAAAGAGTAACTTTCGCGCGTGATGTCTCTCGCGGCGTCTTTTCCCGCGTAGGTATATAGCCGCTGGCTTATATACACAGTAGCCGCCGTGTAGGTATATATAGAGGATGAAGAGAAACGAGTTGTCGGTGTACAACGGCGCTGAGGTAGGTATGGGGAATAGCTGAGGTATATTATAGGCATAGAGGTTTAGTTGTATTCGCAGGCGTTTTGTTCGGGAACGGGAAACGCTGCTTCGGAAATCGGGTTGTATACGCGAGCGAGCGAACATACGCACGGCTGTGGGAATGCGTATATGAGGAAGGAGTGGATGAGTTATGGTGGTAGTGGTGTAACTGTTGTGTGAAAGTTTTGTTGAGTTCAGAATAAATTGGTGGTAATACGAGGGCTGCTTATGATATATTCGTATTTTATGGTTCTTGTTCAACATTTTTTTTAAAGCCTACGATTGTTTCATTATTTTTATGTAGGATAATGTGCTTTCTTCTATTTTTATAGTCTTTTGTGCTGCACTACAAATATACTTAATTTTGTAGGGGAATTTTTGAAAGAAATTTGTGAGGTTGGTTTGGGTCCAGCTATATAGACATTATAATGAATCGCTGAATTTTCAAGTGTACTCTAAAGTTTATAAATGATTTAAGAAATAGTTGATTATGTGCATATTTCTTTTGTTGTACAATTAGCATTTAACTTTAATTAATTTGAAAATGTACAATTATCTTATTTTGATACATTTTTCGCACAGTGAGACTTATATATAATTCAATTGACATATCTTCCACCTACAATCACCAAAATTTACCAATATAATTAATTAATTAATCAAGAAAATAATATTTTTTCTCATCAATATAAATCTCCTCGTAAACCATTTCCCATTACCTCGACTCCGTAAAAACCTCGGCGAATAAAGAAACACTTCCGATCGCGAGCGGCGAATAATCTTTCACAAACTCCTGGAACAAAGTGACACGAACGCCGTCGTCTTTCTACCCCTTCCCCATCCCTCTCACCCTCTGCGAAAGGCTTAAACGAGGAACCACGACGACGAGGACGAGGAGAGGATATCATCGGAGGTGGAGCGAGAAGAAGGCGCGGCCGCATTGTCGTGGGCAAAGGGAGGGCGAAAGAAGTCTCCATCAATAACGCGAAGTCCGCGCACTCGACGACGTGGAAGACCGCAAGATTAATCACCCTTCTTCTTCTTCTTCTTCTTCTCCTGCTGCTGCTTCTTCTTCCTTGGACTTTCTTGCTGATGTGCGCACGCGCGGGTGTGTGTGTTATATAGGTATAATATACGCGAGTGCGCCGTGTCAAAACGCGGCCCGCGACGGAGTTATCGCTGCTTTGTTTCCCCTTTGTCACTTTTTCGATTGTGGGATTGGCTGATTTATTTGGCCGTCGCTGGCGATATGCTGGTTTAGGCGGAGTTTATGATAAATTTTGTGCCCCGAGGTTGAAATGAAGCGACGTAGTGTATAGGGTCAGTTGCGGAAATTTTTCTGTGCGAAATCGATTACTAAAATGAAGCTCATTCGATTGATAGTGTCATGAAAATTTATTAATCCAGTTTTGATAATGTAACTTATTCGATAAAGAAAATTATTTCTTCTGAATTGTATAATATATTTCAAACTTATACTTACTCACATTTTACTCTGAAAAATTATCTTTAAAGTCTACTGCCATAGTAGATTAGTTGACATATACTAATTTTTTTAACCAATACTCAAACTATATGATAACAATTCTGTCCATTCAAACCTGTACATTGTATCATTTCATTTTGTAAGTCTAATTCGAGATAAAATCTTCCATGAAAACAAAATCTCCTTTCAACTAAAAACAGCTTAAAAAAATATGCGAGACCAAGCTAGAGAAAAATAAATGAAGCAAACATAATTATGGGAACGAGCAGGAAGCTTGTCTTATCATCCTCGATACTACTGTTTTGTACCCGATGTAATATCAGCGCAGCTTCTCCCATTGTACTTAGGTAACTTATACCGCATTGTCTCGCCGAACTTTCTCACGAGATAAAAAAAGAGCGCGAGCATGCTAATGCGATGTTAATAAGAAAGGTTACACGCTTTTGGGCTGATAATATACCTGCGCGGCCACAGGCGTTCTTATCCTCGCTCGCGCTACTCCATAAGCAGTTGATGAACTTGGCAGGTGCAGACGTATAACTCACTCGTATATATATTTCGAAGTTTAAGTGCAAGTGAATGGTTCATTAATTATCCAGCTGCATGGCAGTATATTATACATATCTGCGCGCAGACATGAAAAGCAGTAAATTCATTTCGATCGAATAAAATTTATATTCGTTTAAATTGCCAAGTGAATTTTATTTTTGTTTGTATGTATATTTTTTATCGTTGCGAATATTGACTTACATACATATCGTATAAAGTTTAAAACAATCTGTTAATACATAAATGATAAATGGTTAATTAAAATGATATACGGATAGGTATATATATGGTTTTTTGAAACATTTGAAAATCATGCGCGTATGGTGCAGCAGTAACTTCGAGCAATTATATTTTACTCGATGTTGTAGAAAATATAATTGACCGATCGTGATCATCAATCATTAATGTACATATCATATAGTAATAAAGTATGTCGAGTTATTGCGAAATATATTACAAATTACGGTGGATATTATATTTACAAATTTTATACATTAAAATTAATATTTTTCGACATCGTTTGGGATTTATTTTTTTTTTTATGCAAAATAATGTTGCTTTTTTATTCTCGATAAAATTGTGCATTTATATATTTATCGAAGTATCGTTTCCAATCTACAGCAATCAACATATGTTACCTTTAAATTACATTCCCCATAAAATCATCTCTTACTACTACTACTACCATCTTCTGGCCTCCATTTTTAACAAAATAATTAACCAACCAACCTGCAGCATGCACAAACAAAAAGCCAACCCTCTCCTCTACACCATTTTTCCTCGAGCCGGCAAAAATCCCGACAATGGCGGCACCGCGCGCTCCTTTGAAACTCCAGACCCGCCCCGCAGTCCCCCGTACATAATTGATCATTACGATTTTCCTAATCGAGGCACACACACACAACCTGCGGTGGTAGCGGCGGCGCTCGAATGAATTGCCGCCGCCGCGTCCTCTATATACTCGCGCTTAATTACTCGTCCCCGTTGCTGAAGCAAACCTGTTTAAACGAAGCGAATAGACCCGTAAGTGTGTGTGTGTATGTGTCTGTATATATATCTATCTCGTTTTTCCTCTCCGTCTTCCGACCAATCACAGGGCAGAACGAGATCGCGCATGCGCGATTTTATTTCAGGAGAGAGAGACGGACGCGATCAAACGAAATCATCGATCCGAGCGGAGGCGGCACACACGCGGGACGGGAATTTATTGCGAGAGTAAGCGATGACGACGACGTAGACGGGCGGGGTATATCAGACGCTCTTTGAAGTCGCGGCGCCGAGAGAAACCGATTCGACGACGAGTTTTATTGTAGGCGAAAGGCGGTACGCGTGCGCAGTGTGTGTGTGTTTGCGATCGCGCGGGTTGCTTGAAAAAATAGCGAGGTGTTTTGGCTTTGGCGGCGTTTCGGGAGCAGAGTTGAGCTCGTGTAATTGGTAACATTGTAGGTTGCAGGAATTTGAGAGGTTTTATTGGTTGGCGAATGATTTTTTCCTTAATTAAATACGCTATAATAAGATGATTTTGTGATTCATTTAGTTTTTCCGATAGAAGATTAAAGCTGTGATATATTTTTCGGTATTGTATGTTATGAAACATTTTTTGCGTATATTGGTTGATATTTTTTCTTGACAATACGTGTAGAATAAATTCTTCAAATGATACGTAATACAATTTTCTGGGAGACCAGAATAAAAGTATTTTATAATTTTAAGTAAGCTTTGTTCTAAAATTGTCGATAAAAGCTGTTACAGGAAGAGAGTGCAAGCTGACGAAAACGATTGATTCCTGCTTAAATTTTTCAGTTGTGAACTCCTTTAGAACATCAAATTTACATGTACAGATGCCGTCGAGCGATGTATAAAAATAAATATATATCGTCGGACGAGTAAATCATGTGATTCTCGTCTCGTAGGTATATCAACTTTCAATTTAACTAAAAGCAAATGAATGAAAGTATTTTCATGCCTTTTTAGAGATTGTTAATAGGATTGCTTTCAAACGTTGCTTTGCATTAAAGCCTGTATAAATGCAATTATATAAATACCCGTTTCTGTTGATTCATTTACTAATTACTTCACATCCATTATCTGGCTTTCAAGACAGTTTGACACAGCTTATTAGAATTTTAAAACGTGCTGCGAAATATATTGTGTAATAAATAATGAATTATTTACCTAGGTCTTGAAATTCATTTAAAGCAAGATCAATATTTATACGTGTAAACATTTCGAATGAATAATTAGACTTTTAATTTCACAATTTAAAGTGTCAATTATAATTTATCCAAAAGCAAATGTATTTTAGGATAATTTCCTGTTTTTCACAGGTAATAAGTGATATTTCTTGACATCTAGACTAATTATGTACCTTTTAGCAGAAAATAAATTATATTTACGCCACCCACGTAACCAGTATGCAGCGAGAAATATCTTCAAATTTTTTAATCATTAAAACTTTTTACAAAAATATATATAGCTATAACAAAACGTTTGTTTCACTGTTCAAGGTACCTGTTATCAAAAATCCTTGTATAGATAATACGTTGTCAGAAATAGATTGCATCACTTAACAAATAAAAACCACTCAAAATATGGCAATAAAAGAATGAGGACCATATTTTAGATTTGAAGATAATATTTAATCGGATAGCAGCGTCCTTCGTCAAAAAAAGTTTGATCAGAGAATCTTTCAATCTACCAAGAAAATATTTTGAAAGTAGGTAAATAAAATTCTTATCGTCGATTTTAGACATATAAAGCTTAGCTATCGGTACGTGTGTACCTCTAAATGTGTAGATTTTAGGGATTTATGTATCTACTCAAGATATAGTAAGTATTAAAGATCCTAAACTTCTATTCCGTCGTTTGCCGGTTCTACACAGTTTCCACAAAAAATTTCATCATCAATGCATTTATGTAACCTTATAATATTCTTAAAACTCATACAGCTTAAAACGACATTTCCTTATTTCGCACTCACTCACAAAAATTTTACCCACAAATTCACAAAGTCGCACGTCAACTTGATTCTACCCATCGCTCCAAACCCCTTAAACCATCCACCACTCTTTCCTTTTTCTCTCTCTCTCTCACTCTCTACATCCAACCTGCGCGCATAGACCGCTCGAATAAAAAGAACACCGCGACACGAAGAGAAGGAAGCCTGACTACGAAAGAGAGAGAGAGAGAGAGAGAGCTTCTACATCTACCTACCAACGTACCTTTTTCCCGGGTCCGCTCGCCGCTGTGTTCGGCAACAATGCCGGGCAAAATGGCCGATATAAATTTCGCATCCCATCGGCGGTTCGCGAGCTCGAGGCGGCCTCGTCGATCGAGCCAACCCATTGGCTACACACACACACGCGCGCGCTCCGATCTATTTCTCCGCTGAAAGAGCGAGAGCTTCTATCAGTGCCGCCACGCCGATAAATTCTGAGGGAGGAGAGAAAGAGAAGTTGCTGTAGCTGCTGCTGCTGCTGCCGACGGAACGCGGCCACCGCCGCCGCCGCACACGTTGCATTCGTTAAACAGGGAGTAGATTGTGTTGCCGGGGAGGATATGTATAGCCGTGCGATGAGGAATCGCTGATAATTAATTGGCACTTGTTAATTGTTTTATTTAATTTAATGATGTATTTTGTTAATTATTAAAAATAAGCGTGAAGGAAAAGCGGACTCAAGACGAACCAATTTGATATAGATAAACTTTCGAAAGTGCTATAACTTTCTTCTTCAGGGCTAATACGTATATAGTCTAATACATTAGATCTGTCACGGTCTTATTTCTTCTTAAAAATTAAAATTAAAATTTGTTTATTTTGATGCAGAATAAAGGACTGCCAAAACAATTGATAAAATTCACTTGTACGCAGTATCATGTATTTACACAAAGTAAAGCACTCATGCGGCAGTAAATGAAAATGAATTTTCTGTAAATCTTTAGTTAAAACTATTTTTTATTCTTTTTGCGGAGATACATATGATTTCAAACACTCGTTTCTTTATTTTATCAAAAAACAGGCAAGGTCTTTTTTCTTTTAGCATAAAAAAAAATAATAATAATAACGTAGTGATAATAATAGCTTTTGTGATATTTTTATTTTTTAAGTGCGCATAAAAAGCGTTGTATTCATATGTTTCATAATCATTTTAAAACGAGGCTACGAAAAAATGAAGTATACTTATATAAGTGAAAAATGAATTTATATATAATCTTTCTGAAAGTGTAGTCTGCTGAATACGATGATTATAGTTTAGTGGTATCAGAACAAATAATAAATAGAATAATTATTAATCTTATCGTAATGGATGTTGGCTGTACTTTACTTCTTGAGATATTCGATCTCACGCATGAGAAATTATAATATGTTGATCTTGATTTTATTTTCTTATTATGAAATTTCGAATGAACATCATAATTATATTATGTTATCTAGATTATCTTTTTTACAGTACATTAACGTACGGAAAAAATAATTCTTTCTAATAGTCATCATAATAACGTCGAATACCTCTGATTTTCTGCAACATGAACCGCCCATTCCCAAAACACACACATACACCTCAACCTCTTTATCTACCCCGCAAAAATTCACTCCCCAAAAAACAAACATCTACCCTCCCATCCCTCCAAGAAAACATGGTTACGCTCGCTCCTGCAGGCAGAACGAAATCGTCAAAGGCTCGCGCGATTCGTCGGCTGCCGGAAACATCGGATAGACGCAAAAGATACGAGAAACACGGGAGGCCCCAGGGCTGAATTTATCGGCTGGCAGCACTGATAGCGCGCGCACCCGCCTCATGAATAGATCCGCGCGCTTTTCCGTTCGCGCAACCCCTTCGCGGCTACGAGGGGGGTACAATGCTATATAGGCTCGCGAGCGCGTCAGCGTCAGCGCTGGAAAGATACTGATAGGTCGGAAAGCGGTTCGGTGTTTGTTGTTGCTGGTGTAGAAGAGCCGGTAAATGGAAGATGATTTTTTTTCCTTTTTTTGTAGCTTCGGAGTGTGGAATTGATTAAGGTTAAAGTTAATCTAGTGTTTTTGATTTTTCATCATATAAGTATTTATACTAAATACTAGATTAATACTAGACAAGTCGAATCAAAAAGAAAGATCTTACTTTCGTATAGATATTACTTACATTATATATGTTTAAATATCATAAAGAGTTTCCTAAAAAGACAATGAGACTATGTGTAAAAGAATATTTTAAAATCATTGTCTTTTCACTATAAGCATACGTTTTACTCATACATGTTATACAAAAAAGAGACTTGATACAATAGGTATTTTAATTATTCTTCATTGACTTTTCATGCTTCCTCATAGAGGAAAACTTTGTAACGGTTGAAAAAAAAATAAATTTAAGACACTTTTATACCATTAATTTTCATCATCAGCATCATCTCTTATTATATTTCAATACACTTATCATCGCACTTCTAAACAGCCACGAAAATACTTCTAAACTTAGACTTAACCGCATCTCAAACACACAGACACACAGGCATATATACCGCTACAAGACCCTACAAAACCACGAGGCAACGAACACGTATATCGGACCCCGCAAATCTGCGCGCTGCATACTTCGGCAACCGGAGATTTATACGAGCCACCGCGGAAACTCCATTGTGACTAAATGCTCAGCGCAGTCTCTCTCTCTCTCCACCTTCCTCCTTTACTTACACCCCCGCGGCCGTAGGCGAACTACACCTTTGCGACCGCGGTCCGCCCCCTTCCGAAGCGATATATTATCGGCTGCGCATAACGGCGCCCGTATTTACCCGAACGCTGTTCTTAGGAAACGAGCGGGGGTGGCGACGCGACGAGCGAAAAAGAGACAGAGAGGGAGGGAGAAACCGTAAAGCTGCCAGCGCGCCGAGTATATTGCATAAATAAGCGTGCGAGAGAGAGAGAGAGAGAGAGCGAACCGATGCGACGAAATATTCATGGATCTGCCGAACAGCCGCCACGCCGCAGTGATCTGAACGCGGCCGTGCATCTATTTCTTCTTTCCGGTATATATAGTGAATTGGCGCATGAATATATCTGTTTTTGCGTTTGCACTTTTTTGGGAGGAGATTCTTTTTTTTTCTTCGTTGTTGTAGGATGGATTCGTTTGTGCTGGATTTTACGTTTAAAGGAAATATACACCATTGAGGGAAGGTTTATGGTTATAATTGATTCACGTTTTTCGAAGAGCTATTTAAAATGACAGCAAGTTCATCTTGAAGGATGTAAGAGTCTCGATATCTATATTAGCAGACGATTTTATTCAGGGGATAAGATATAATTAAGTGTTGCAGTATTTTTAGCATCATCTATCATTATATAAGAGAGAAGGAATAGGAATAGTCGACCTATTGAATTTATCCATTGAATATTAATACTGGCTCTACCATTCATATTTTACATCTGTTAACGTTGCTCAATTAATATCGACACTTTTGTATAATTTAAGAGCGAGGGAGCATACAGTGTAACCCTTAGCCAAATATGTATACATATTTACACTAGAGCTTGTATGATTATTATAGACCAGCATTTAGGGCAAATTAGTAATCTTTCGTTCCATCAATATAATCCTAAATATCAAAGATACGATTAAAGTTGTCTACATCATGAATACTGTGCATAGAGAGGTCTTTGTAATTATAGTAGTTTCATTACTAGTCTTCCCCTATGAAAAAGAAGTCATCAAGAGCTAGTTGATAATATGCACAACTGTCGCATCTGCGTTGCCCAATCAGCCAAGCGGTCCATGGCCTGGAACAAACGAGGGTGTAACAAAGTAGCGAGAGCTGATGAATTATCGAGGAATTAGGCGTCTCTTACACGAAGACACTTATCGGTTTGGGGATCTTAAGTTGTGGCATCATAAGAATGATACATTCCTTTTTATTGTTCTACTGTTTACAAGATGTAGTATAGAATATTTAAAATTTTGCAAAATTAACAGAATGGTAATATTGTTTAGTTATTGAATATAAATTTATGTTACTCTAATCATTAAAGATGTAACAAATACTTTGCCATCATCTAACTTTACTCTCCTTCATAATGTATAATTTTGAAATAGAAAATAAAATTTCATGGAATGGAACATATAAGTAACTAATATCTACCCATTGCATATTCAGAACAAAATTCACAAATAAAAGTAATTTACGAACAAAGTCTCATACCCTAAAATAACAAATCGTATAAATATAAACTTTCGAGTACAGTTTCAAGCTACGAAAATTCATAGAAAAAAAAAATATATATAGATATTAAAAAACCGTTCAAAAAAATATAACAAACTGAAGCGTTCGAACGGAAAGACAGGCTCCGCGGCTAGCCACCCCATATCCATAAAATAATTTCTTGCCCTCTGCTCCCATGCATACAAAGCCGGCCTATACGCTTCGCGCGCCGAAATACGCGGCAAAACGAAACTAAACCGAAAAAAAAGACATCGCACACACACACTGGAGTTCCGTCCCAAAACGAAGGCAGAAAAATACGCACTGCCGAAAAATTTCCACTCGCGATCGCGCGCACCGTATATACACACACAATACAATATCCCTATATTTAATTGCACCCCCGTGTGCTCGCCGCGCGTTCGCGTCATCCCTTTCCAAAAGGACGACGAGTGACGCGCGCAATCTCGCGGGCGAGTGAGAAAACGCGCGGCGCGTGATTGACAGGTTGCAATATGGCCGTATACAGCTTTTGCTCACTCTCTCTCTCTCTTCCCCCTGTGAGCGCGCGCGCGCGTTACGCAAGCTGTTGCACCCGCATCTGCGCGCATTCATGCAAAGTCAAACTGTCCATCCGTCTGTCTCTCGCCCGCCCGCCGGCAGCGTTCCGTCGGCTTTGGATGGATGCATCGCGCACGTTATATATATAAACGCGAGAGGGAAAGAGTGAGAGAAAGGGTGAGTCTCTCTCCGATAATCGCGCTCGCGCGTATTTGTTTTCGATATTTGCTTCTTCGTTTTTTTCCCTTTCGCCGAGCTCGCGTTTCTCTCGTTTCAGTCGCTTTTTCGCCGACCGGGAAGGGGAGAGTTGAGTCGAGAGGGCTGTAGGTAGCCTCCCCATAGAGGTATATATGAATTTGTTTTTCGATGGAGGGATTTTTCAGCGAGGCAGATTTTGTGCTTCTTCAAGCTGGGCCAAGCTTTTTCCGGGGCTAGGTGAGTATTGGCGGACGGGGTGAGAGGAATATAATGAAAATTTTGGAAAGTTTCGTTTTTTTAGAGAGAGAGAGAGAGGAAGGGAGATGAATTTTGATGGATTTTGGAGGGAGTTTGCGAATTCAATATCGTATTTACTGTATAGAGGCTGGGTTTGGGTATCGTGGGAAATGTTTTGAAGTGAATGGAAAATTTTAGAGAGGTTGATATTATTAATTACATATGCCTGTATACTAAATTCTAGCCGTCGCACAAATCATGTATTTTTCTGTCAATGGTGTTAATTTTTTTTTACATTTATTTATGTATATTTTCATTTGCCCCCAAATATGAAACTATAAAATGGCATTAAATTTATGTGAATATTTAACCTTGATATTAACGTTTATAAAATATATCATCTTATTCTAAAAGAAAAATTTATCTGCTCTAGAAAGCAGAAAATTTTAATGTACACTCACTTGCAAACCGAAGTAATATTTTTGAAATTGGAAACGTGAAATATGTTTTAGAAGTTTTACGAGTATATGACGGCGTTGATAACGTTTGTGGCGATATATTAAGTTGAAAAAAGTGTCAACAGTTACAACGTTAAGTAAGTGTACATACATATTAAAAATTATAGTTTTCTTCTATTTTCCTATCGGAGCCTTATAGCATAAATGATTAAATTCAAGTAAAGTGATATAGAAAACTACAAAATTTTAACATTCCTCATACATACACTCTTGTAAATAACCCATTAGATACATCAATTTCAACTAATAATTTTCAAATTCAATCCAACCATTAAATTCTAAAAAATAACAAGAAAACACCTCACAAACATAGCTTTCTACTGAAAACACGGATACTCACCCTAAAATCAACCCACAAAGCATCTACATCTACAAATTATGAAAATTCACACACACAGAACGCTCATCCACAGCAGCACCGGTCCCTCGTCACCTCTACACAAAAAAATCGCCCCAAAATCCCTAAGAAAACACCAAATCCCCCAGCCTCTTCCCCGATCTCGCGCGCTAATCTCCCTGTCCGACGGGATACAGCCACTCGAGGCTGTCGCGCGCGGAATCGCGCCTTTTTCACCTATACGACGGCATAATTCCACGGGCCAACTTCCTGCGCGCCCCGCGCGCGTGAAAAGAGCATTGAGTTGTCAGTCATCACGGGCGAAAAGTGGAGTGTGTGAGCCGACGCTACCGTCTTTACTTCTCCACCAAATGCGATTTTGAGGAGAGAAAGAGGGGCGAGAGAGAGATCCGGCTATTCAGAAAGGGAGAATTAAAGAAAAATGCCACCCACACGCAACGAAGGATGTCGCGTGAATGGAAAAGTCTTCCACGAATGAGCGAGCACCAATGCGAGTAACGAGCCTATATGTATGCAGTAGATTTATGGCGCGCAGTCGCCTATCTCGTCGACGCATCGGATTCAGCCGATAAATATATATAGACTTTGGTTCCTTTTTCTCCTTCTTGGGGGAATATTCGGGAAAAATCTTGGTTTTCCACGGCCATCAACGGCCGTTTTCACGTTCGGGTTGGCCGGCTATAAATATATCGATGTTTAACGCGTGTATTGATGTTGTGTGTACACGGCGCTTTGTAATTTGATAATAATGGCGGTGTTTGGGTGGGAACAAGATGCGTGGGGTAAGATCGTTGTTAAATGAGGAGTAAAGCGGGCTATTCTTGGACGATATATACAGCTGATAGAAGATTTATTTGATTTTCTTCTATAATTGTGCTCGTCCGTTTGATTTATTATTAATAAAATGAAAAATATCTTATTGTATTTATATAGTTAACTTTCAAACTAAAGAACGGGTAAAAATTAAAGTGATTGCAATCGTATTGAAAGCAATATAGGAATTTCGAAGTATTCTCGAATACTTAATCGACTCTACTGGTACATATTTATATATATTATTTTAATCCAACTTACGCGAAGATAATGAACGCACTTAATTAAACGAGAGCACACATACACGCAGGCCCACCAGCAAATCATATAAAACACATGGCTAATCGGAAGACGTGCACGTGCCCATCCCTCTTCCGCGATAAAACAAGTCCAGTTTAATTAATTAACCGATCAATTAAATCCGCAATGTAATCTCGTGGGCGAAATTCGCGCGCGCGCGCCATGAGATACGCGACGGATAAAGGAAACTGTAGTGCTGCGCAGCCGATTAATTAGCCGCGTATGCGCGAAGGTGTTGCGAAGAATTTTGCGAAAATGAGAGCAAGGAAAGGACGGTACTGATTATGAGAGAGGATTGGGCACTGGTAAAAATAAATTGTATATACGTATCAATTACTTCCATTATCGGTGCTTAATTTACGGTAATCCCTGCGGATTCGCGCCTGGCGACGCCGAACGTGGTTCGCAGGTAGCGCGCGAGCTTTATAACGCCGTTATATCGAGTGAGAATTGAGCAGTGAGAAAATTGATATCAAAGGGAAGTTTTTTGTGCTTGTAATATGCGGTACAATTGGTAGTTAATGAGAAAATATTAATTCTGTATAAAAACCATCATCTTGAACACAAAACACTCACTGAATCTAATACTCTCTCGCATACAGGGGCGCCAGCCTCCAATTTCGAAATCACCTTCCCACATTTATCCTCGCCATGCAGCTAACCAAAAAACTCAGCGTGAAATCGCTCCGAAAACTTCCTTACGCCCCGCGTGTCCATCTGCAGATCGCTAAAAACTCTCCCTCAGTTGAGACATCAGCTGAGACTCTGTCCTCTCTCTTTTTTTAGCGCGCAGGTGGTCGTATACATATATGTGTGCAGCACGCGTGCACCCATATGACGTTTCACTTTTCCCTCTCATTCAAGTCACGCCGTCTTTCATACACGCGAATGAAAATGTTTTGGCCGTGGACGGGGCAAATATTTCTATGAGCGCCGGATGAGAGGGAGGGAGAGAATCGCTCGGCATTGCGGCGACTCATAAATCACGACGCGCAGGGTGGCCACAGCGCACTACCGGACTCTGCTCCTGCGGATTGCACTGTCTTTTCTTTCCTCCTCGATCCCTACTTAACCTTCTTCTTCTTCTTCTTCTTCGCCTCTTCGTCTTCTGCAGCGTTATATACACACACACGTGAGCTCCTCTCTGTCCTCTTTCTTCTTCTGCGCGGAAGTCACGCTGGCTCGCCTAAAGGAGCTATCATTTTTTCCGTCTTTGTGCCGGAGATTTTGGGGCATCGATCAGTAGAGAGAGCGCAAACAACGCACCGGGAGAGTTTTGTCGAGGAGCAGCGCCAGATGATGGCCAGTATATATAGTATCGTGCTGAGATGTGCGCGAGGGAGGCTGGGAGGATCGACGGTATTTACGTTTTCGTTAGCGGATATTTGTTTGCGGTCGAGAGAGAAAGAGAGAGAGATGTGGACCGAGGTCGTGCGCGAGCTGAGAGGAATAAAGTCTTTAAAAAGTGACCCCTGAGAAAATCGGATGGTCGTCTTTGCGGTTTTTGTCTGGCTGTATATGTAGGAGGACGGTTATATAACTTGGTCAAATATTTGTGAGTTGTTGGCTTTGAGATTGATATTGTCCTGGAATTATATACCAATGTGAAATCTGGGTTGTCTGCATAGAATTATAGTACCATCGTGATATTTATATGTTTATCTATGAGGATTTATGAATTTCATACCTTTTTCGAACATACCTGCGTTTACTTTTTTAATAGGCAGATATCTCATTTTCAATCGAATATTTCCAGTTTCGGTTGCGAATATTTGATAATATCATATATCATTGAGCATATTATATTCCCTACTCTAAAACACTATATCAACCACAGAATTTATCAACTTTCTATGCCTCATCATCCTATTAAACATATTTTTATAGACAAACTTATCCACGATCAAATAATCAAACAAAACTGTTTAATTAATTTATAAAAATATGTAAAGCACGCGTACACAGCACAATTCAGGTATACATTAGTCATTATGTGTTTGACAAACCAGGAAACATACATCTCACCTCCGGCCCAACACAATCCACTATGTATCTATATACGAAAAAGTCCACCCCTCCACTGCCCCCCGTCCCATTGAAAATCGCGCCATCAAAACATATCACCCACACACACATACACGTTCTCCTCTTCCTAAACGACCGAAAATCACCCTTACCATATCCTCTCCTCAGCCTCAATAGCGCAGCACGCCACTCTCTCTCTCGGCCATCCAATATCAATTTGACCGGAGCCGTTTTCCACGAACGCTCGCCGTTCCGGAATGAGACATATCTATATCCATATACCCGCGTAGTTTCCGCGTCTCGAGAATGGGACACCCCGCGCCGTATAGTCGTAGAGGAAGTCATCATCGTTGAATACACGCACGCTGTGCGCTATACTCGCACACACATCATCCGGCGGATCATTGTGGCCGGCCATCTTGCGTCCGCATGTGTCTACATATCATAGGCATATGCCCATATATATACATACCACCGCAGCAGTACCACCTTTACCCTGTGATTATCCGTGGGGATTCCAAAAATCAGGGCTGTAGCGTAGCTCTCTGTCACCAACGCGCGCGAGAAGAGAGGCGCAGGGCAATCCGGGAAAAGTCGGAGACGCGCGCGCTTCTATATATTCCTCTCTTTTCTTCTCCGTTATACTGCTATATATATACGTATAGAGCTTACCTGCCAACGAGCGAGGGAGATTGGCTTTTCGACTCCTCTCTGCGTCTGTATCTCGCGAGAGAGAGAAAGAGAGGTATTAAAAGGTGGCGGAACAGCGGGGGGCCCGCGACCCATCTGTCAAAAAGTCAAAATACACGCGGCCGGGGGTCTCCACGCGCATTGTCCTGCGGGATCGCTACTTAGCGCGGCTCTGGACATTATTCGGACGATCTCTGTGTGTGCGTGTGTGGAGCAGAAAGCAAAATGTGGCCTCGTACGCGCTTTTGTAGGACATCTGTACGTAGTAATAATCGGGGACCACGTGCGCGTGTTGATGTAGTTTGTATATATGTGAGAGGGATTGGCGAGAGAATGGCTGCAACGTGTCTATAGCTGGGCATGGGTTAGCGACATTTTGTATAAGACACGGTTTGTAGATGAGATATATGTCATGGGTGTTATACGCGTGGAGAACATCTGCTGAACGAGGAATATTTTGCTGGTAGCACGGTGCTTTTGGGCCAGTACCAATTGTAATAAATTTATAGGTTCTGAATATAAGATTTAGTTGTTATACGTCGAATTTATTTGAATCATTGTATTCTGTGATCGAAATTATAGTTCGCTATTAAAGTTGAGGATGAATAATTAGCATATATCAGGTGATTATACTGTCTAAAAACTTGAAGAATCATACATAGCATTAAATTATTATAATAATAAAATAAGAGACGAATGTCAAATAAATTAAATAAACGTGACCTTTAGCAACCATAGAATAAATCCTACCCTTCAAACATATTACTATCATCATCCCCACCTCTGTAATAACCATCCTCGTGCCGATCCCCAAAAACTGCTAAATATTTTGATTAGCAGAGTACGAATCAGCACCAACATCCTATACATATATGGTACACACATATACCCATCGCACTCGCGCGAGCACAGCTATACACAGTACAATGAAACTCATACCTCATTGTACACCTCTGATGGCTCCCCATCAGTTCCCCCTCCTCTCTCATCATCTATGCTCCTTTCATTCCCACTCTCATGAATAGAGACCAACTCTCTCTCCCCCTTTATTACCGGGCGAGATCTTTCTAAAACTTCATTTCTATCTCTCCCCGCGTGTATACGACTATATCCGTTTGTATACAATACCGGCGCGCGCGATTCGTCGCTCTGTGCGCGCCCCACCGGCGAATCATCGTGGCGGACAATATATAATGCCGCGATGGGTGTTCCTATACGGGAAAACTGTTAACGCGCCCGGAGTATGTAGCAGAGGTACGATGTAGGGACTAATCGTACGAGGCGACCATTGTCGTGGAGTTCTAGGATGTTGCGAGCGCGAATTTTTGTTGGCTGGGCCAGATAGGTGGATGTGTGTGTGTGTGTGTGTGTGTGTGTGTGTGTGTGTGTGACAATGGGGAGGATATGTCAGAGGTGCGGATGGGAGAAAGAAGTTTGATAATAATTTAGGGGGATCTGGTGAAAGAGAAGACACTGGTTTTTGGTTTGGGGTCTTGATTTGCAGTTTTGTTGTTTTTGTATCTTTGCCTATGGCAATAGTCGTGTATTCTTTTCTTTAAAAAAAGAAATTTTAATAAGTACAAAGGAGTATGTTACATACGTTTGTCTTTGAATTTTACAGGTATATTTAAACTAGTCGAATAATTAGTGGCATAACAATTGAACACTATTATATGATGCTTCAACAATTCCAAGTGATAACTGATTTTTTCAACTCTTGCAGTATATGATTATTGGCTGCAAATTGACATTATTTCAAGCTCTGGATGTGATAAAACTTTGTTTTATAGAAAATTTTCTAAAAGTAAAAGTAAAGTCTAATGTAGTAATATAAGTCACGTATAAAATATGGAATTAGAAATTCTATTCGCTTTCAATCATGTACATATAAAACACACTAATATAAATTTCTATATATCTCTAAAGTCATTTCTAGTGGTCTTCAAAATACGAATATACCGTTAATAAATTATCTTTCAATGCATTAATAATTCCAGTTAATAAACGACTCATAAAAACTAACTTTCAGCTCAATTTTAAAATCTCCAACTAACGAAACTCCCCCTTCCTTACCAAAGTAACACTAACAGCGCCTTGAAAAAAAAAATAATTAAGTGCATAAAATATTCCGACGGCGTGTATCGGCAATAAACCACTTCCTCGATTTGTCGCCAGCGACTGCGCGCGGACGCAGATCAATTAGTCTCGCTCCACTGACCTTCCCTGCAATTAACAAAATCTTTAACGATCCGAGAGACTGCCGAGATATTCGCGCGTATATATAAATCGTCTTTATTCGCGATTTTCGCGCCGCGTCTATCTTATCGGCAATTCGTGCGCACGCGCGCTATGAAATTTAATTGGCCGTGTCGTGCGAGATAGCCGATGTGTGTTGAACGCCTGAAAATCTGAGTACAGTTTTGCTGCTCGACTCGTTGATAAAAATATATTTTGTTATATCATATGGTTATGGAAATATAGTATACTATATCAACTTTTGATTTGTGAACCTTAATCCCACCTGAGATTACTTCAACTACAGCACAAAGTACATGAATTTTGACGCACTCGAGCAAACATAAGCTTTTGTGCAACCACGCCCGTCTAATAACACAACCATTTGTATCTAAATATTTGATAACGTGTCGACTATACACCTAAGCCGAGCCTCGACGAAGAGGAAAAAAAAATCCTCGAATGAAGGATTCTCCTCTGCTTTAAAATCGAGCGGACCTACGAAAATATACAAATAAAACGTCGCAAAGAGTTACTTAAAAGGTACAGGCATTAAGGAGAACTGTTAAACATCTCAAATATTTATCCACGCGCGGTCCTTTAAAACGAGGAGAAAGAGAGCGAGAGAGAGCGCGCGCCGCGTTACCAAATAAGCGAAAGGCTCTTTTCGAGAGCCGAAAGAGAATCCGCGGCCAGATCAAAGAGTCCGAGCTGCCGATGCTCGCCGAACGTCAAAGTCGTTGCCGCTGAAATGTCGTTCAAGTGCGATCGTGCGTTTGTCAGGTCGAGGAACGTTTAAAATATTTCTTAATCTGTATGGTATATAATCAGATTAAAATAAAGACGATTCTTTGAAATACGTGGGGTATATAGAGTAAAATGATCTAGTATAAAATCTACATTTGATTGGAATATATTTTTTTACTACGTCATACAATTTAATAAATCGTATCTTTAATAAAATAATTTCCATAGTAAATTGAATTAATTTTGTAATTGAAAAATCCTTCGATACACGTATCGTAAATTGTTCAACAAAAATTTCAAAATCACATTCAAACTGATTTCGATACTTTTCAGCCAACACAACATAATCGAACGAAACAAGTACGTCTCAAACACGTCGATTCTTTTCATTGGAACTATGGAAAGGATATCTCTCAGGTGAGCTGAGCGCAGCCCAGTGATCGCCGACGCTAATTACAGTGGATGAACATCTCGGCGTACGATTGGCTGACCGCAGCCGAGGATGACACCGTGACGCTCCAAACATGGCGTCGTATCTGATTTCATTGAAGGCAAGAGAGTGCGCGACGAAATTACATTTGGCTGGTAACTCGGGTTTTTGTATCTTCTTGAATACAAACTTTGAGTTCTTGACAGATTGAATCTATTTTGTTGTAAATGTAAATTATTGTAACATGTTGTGTCCATTACTCACAACGGAAGTACTACAGAAGTATAGTAACCATAAAACATGAAATCTTTCAATTATATATTGAACTGTTATATAAAACTTATAACCAGGTCTACTGTGAATAAATTGTTACGTTATAATTATTCTTAAAATTAAGAATTCATTTTTATACAACTTTAAATGTTTTGGACACAATAATTACATAGAAAAAAAATTATCTAAAATCCATATATAATTTCAATACAGAATCTGTATCCATTGTCCATGATAAATATTGCACATGCCACTAAAGCCATTTTATTTTGTAATTCACACATTTGTGTAATATACAACTTCTAAAAACCACCTTCAATTCATTAGCAAATAGCTGCGACCAACTTAATTAATTATTCTATTAAAATCATTATTGCCGACAGAAAAAATATAGATTTACTTTTTTGAATATTAAATATAAACACATTTAGAAAGTATCATAGTCTAGAATTTAAAATTTTTATTTTTATTCGCTTAAATCAATAGTGGAAGTTTGACAAACAATGAAGCTAATGGCGCATCAACTGCTGAGTGGCTAATTGTGAGATGAAATAGAACTCTTAAAAAATTATAAGAGGATCACTTTCTTTATTTTTGACCACTAAAGTTAAGTAGTAGGACCAAACAAAATTTCAGAATTCTTGAGTAAACTAAGGCGTTTCGTCTGGACTGTTGGAGTGGACACATCGGTCGGGGATGGTCCAGTAGCCTCCATCAGACGCCTACCGTAAAATGTCCGGCTAGATATAATGTGTTGATCGAGAACTTTCTCATACTGAAAAAGTGTTCTCTCTCTGATAGTACAACTATCAATCAGAGTATGATATATCGTCAGCTGGGAGGAAAACCTGCTAACTCGGTGGAGCGCTAAGAAAAGTTACAACTCGAAGGCTTTTTTTCATAGACGTTTTAATTGAGTATTATTATTTATTTGATATATATTTTTTAAGTTGTAGATACTTTTATTCTGCCTCAGATGTTTTAAGAAAAACTTCGCAATGACAATTATTCTTTGACCACGAAAAATGGAAATAAAAATTTTAAAGATCGAATATTTGCGACAAAAAAACGAAATGACCAGTAAAAACAATTTTCTTGAATTAGAAAAGCTCATAACATAAAGACAATAAAAAAGATTCGGATCATGATACTGAGATATCGATAATATACATGCACGCGGACTTTAAAATTTCAAGTTTGTTACATAAAACAATAAATATTATATTATTATGTGATAGAATTGTTTATAAAAGTAGTATAAAAAATCCATTGCATGAAAACAAAGATTTTGTTGCATGTATGTTTTTAGCTAATATCTTAAAACAATTTATATCTTACCAATGTTTGTAACACTGACACTAGTAATAGTATTCTATGTAAATATATATTTAATGGGCTAAAGCCTGTTAAATGTTGTAAATAAATAAATAAATAAATAAATAGATAACGTTATATGAACATTTTCATATAAGAAAAATATTCGTAGTCGTAAAAATATAAAAACATATATAACTAAGTATTAAAACTTTGCTTAAAAATTTAATAAATTAGTTATTTCGATTGGTTGGTTCAAATGAGCTATTCACATATTTACATTGTTGTAGAGAAGTAAAGTACTCGGAGACTGAGATTATCTTATACAGTAGGAATGCGAAAATTAGAGCTAGTCATTGTATTGAAGTATTGTACAACAGATTTTTATTGTGTAATATAATATAAACTTATGTTCATAATTAGTGCGACGGCATGAATAATAAATGTGTAATATTTTTTACTATTGGATCATCGAAGGGTAAATCAACGCCAGTTAGAAAATCGTCTAATAGACACATGTAACTATAACCATAATTCTTATTATGTGGTTCCCAATTTTTTGGCAGCGCTACATTCGCCATCCAAGTAAATGGACGACTGCACATTTGATAAGGATCTTCAGATTCTATGTAGGGGTTATTGACAGTGACGTAAGCTACGCCTAAATGATCTGAAGGGCTTATAACTACTTTCCACATGTATTCAGGAACAATATATTTTTTGACATTGCTATCTCGATCAAAAAGATAAATTGGTTCTATATGTTTGTGAAATTTATCCTTCAATTTCAATTGGCGGTATGTTCCAGTGTATACTATGAGATCTTTTTTATGATATATAGCCAATTTAGATACATGATCTTGGATACATTTCCAATTATGTAAAGAAATAACCTGCCATTGAACAGCATTGTTATAATACGTATAAGTTGCGATCGCCGCTGCGGAATACACCATTGAGTTGTACGGAGTTAATTGTTCGCGACGAAAAATATAGTCAGTGCCTGGTCTTAAGTATTTCTCTTTTGGATTATCTGATTTTTCAGAGTGAAGTTGGGTCATGAAACATTTTTCCTGAATATTTTCTTCTAAGAACGTTGACAGAGTCTGCAGTTTCGGAAGGCAACAGGATGTAGGATGATATGGTTTCCCTATCGGCGTGACTTGACGCCCTGCGAGTGATTTCGATATCGTTGATTTCACCAAAACTGGCTCTCCCGATTTCTTTATATACGCGTCCATCAGATGCAAAAAATTGTTTTGATTATCGACTTTAAATCCAATATTGAATTTTTTCAAATTATTTTTCTCTTCTACAAATTTGACACTTTTTTCCGGATACGACTTGCAGTTGATGTCATCGAAATTGTAAGATAATTGACCAAAATGAAATATTTTATCACCCAAGCACGTAAAGGTTGCAAAAGCTACACCATTTATCAGATTAAAGGTGTTACCATCTGTACCACAAGATAAAAAGACTGGTTCATTTTCGAGGAAATGAATATCACCATTTTCGTCAGGGTATAAGAATTTTGAATGGTCCGACGGATCAATAATCAATGCGTGATTTTTATCTAAATGTTTCACGTTAACTTTGCATTGTTTTACTGAAAAGAATATTAAATTCAATTAATATTAAGAAATGTATGTGATAAAAAAATCTCAACTGTTACCAATCATAATTACATGTTTTCTGCTCGATTCTTCCATTAGAGTTAAAGAGGCAAACTAAGAAAAAAGGAAATGTGTACCGTAGCACATAATGTTCAGCTGTATGACCTCTGCAAATTTTTAAGTCGTAACCTCTTTTGTGTCGTGTCAAAATATTGTTATTTGTTGCTGAATTCCCATGCTATATTAAATATTCAAATTGAAATTATGTTTATGATAAGTTTAAGTGCGTGTTATAATTTTCTGTACTATCATTCATCTACTTACTAGGGTCAGGGGTCTGAACCAAGGATTCGGCTGAAACTTTGGGATAGGTTTTTGGATATAGAAATATGAAGTAAGCTGCAATATTAGACCTAAACGCTAAAAAAACTAGAGTTCTGGGCACTTTTAGCTTCATTTTGAAAAAAAAAACTTTTCTTAAAACGGCAATTATTTAACTTAAGAAAGCCTTAAACATCATTTCAAGTAGAGAATATGAAACTAGAGAAAACGAGCTATAATTTGATTTTTCAAGGAGTAAAAAATTTCGATTCCTTCCAAAGTTGTTAACGTTTAAAGTTGAGCATCGAAAACGCACTGTTTAATCCCCAAAATTCACTGTTCGACTGCCTGCGTATTTTGGTACACTTTTGACGCTCAATTTTGAACGTTCATAACTTTGGAAGGAATCAACATTTTTTATTCCTTAAAAAAGCAAATCAATGCTTGTTTTATCTAGTTCTATTTTCTCTACTTGAAATAATATTTAAGACTTTCTTATATTAAATAGTTGCCGTTTTAAGAAAAGATTTTTTTTCAAGACTTTTTTTAAAATACTAGCAAAATTCAAACGCGCTTCGCGCGTACAATTTTGTTATTGCGGTTATGAAGACTATTTTACACTGATTTAGTTTTAATTAGTTTAAATCATAAGATAATTAGATACAATTACAAAATCAAATGTTCTTATTCTATTTTAATTATTTAGTAGTTCTATAAATACATGAGTTTCAAAATTCAAATCTAGCACATTTTCAATCTAA